>DF240452.1:142018-209518 GCA_000507305.1 Breviolum minutum Mf 1.05b.01 | reverse complement strand
TTCATAAATGGATATAAATGGCTATAATTCTCATGAAACATACAAAATTGTACTTTATATAAACTGTAAATTCATGTAAATTCTATTGATGTTCCTACCAGTAACGTCTATCAAAGCAATAAAAATGAGCAAATGTTTCAGCCAACCATGCCAATAGCGGACTGTTGTTCGTTTTCGGTGAATGTTCTGGTCTTCAGAGGATACCTCTAAAAACACTAACCTCTTGCACAGGACCCCAGGCTACCACCAGCAAACTGACAACACACAAAAAATCCTACATGCTCCTGCATGGAAACTTGTCAGACGTCCAGGTGCTGCAGACGCACATATAAAACCAATCAAGGCGAGGAGGAGAACGGAGCTGGGAATGACTAAGAAAAATCCAAACCACTGGCCAAACACAAATTGTTCTTGTTGAGTCTTCCGAACTACTGCAAACCCTGTCCGCGTAGAAGCCTTTTGTCGACATGATTCTGGTCAGGTTTATCCCCAGGAATACCTTGATTTCTAGTTTTTAATTTCAAAAGCACGTGACAACTTGACCGTCCCACACCTGCCACGCAAAATGGACATTGAAACTCGAATTCAAGTTAAGACTCAACACTTCAACAAGCGCAAACTCGTTCCTCCTGAAGTATACATGCATGCGTCCACATATTCACACTTAGATACATGCCAATATATACAAACAGGCCAGGAACACTGTGGAGCCCTGAGAGCCAAGAAGACTAAGACCCAAGAAAGAGGAGGACCGGGGCTGGATGAAGAAGACTGGGACCGTAGAACCAGGAGGATCAATGGACTGGAACCAGGAGGACCAGAAGGACCAGGAAAGCAAACATATTTGTCAATTTTGAGTTTCAATATCTAAATATGCGCTTGATGAAGTTTGATCCGTTTTTTTAATGTTGAATGAGTTTGAGTAAACAAATGAAAAAGGTCCGTTTCACATATGTGCAACCAAAGAATCCATGACAGATCGACAAGCCCTGGTGCATTGTTCACAATCGTCAAAAATGCCACTGTCGCGCTGAATACGATCAATCCTCGGTGACAGTTGACAACTGGCCAACTTGTCAACCATGATGTGACTGGTTGACAAAAGTCAAAAGGAATGACCATCCAAAGTTTACGCCAAGAGTCACTGGCTGAATGGTTTCCACCATCAGCATAGCCTTGGAAGCTTGTTGGTGACTCTTCATACAGAACCAGCGTGAAAAATGAGAGATGTTTACACTACACACACAAGCCTAACAACAACATTGCAGGAGTGGCTACCGGCTATTGGTGCAACTTGGTCAAGTTGAAATTGTTGTGAAACATGTCGGGTGTTTTGTTTTCTTCATCGTTCGAGTCGTTTAATCATTCAGCAAGCAAATGTGGTAGTTGATAATTACATGTTGCCTGGAGGGATTGGAACCTCAACCTATACCTTCCACTAATATTGCAAATGGGGAAGCATCTCAAGATGTATTCATCCAAATAAACAACATTAAGTTCAGGTCCCAAAGCAAAGGCATTTTGTGGTGAGTAGTTCACAGCAAGTCACCCAAACGGTCATGATAACGAAGCAGAAAAGGAAAGACCACACCAAGGCCTTTAAGCATGTCGCCATCATCGTCACCTTGGATCCGAAGGGTTGGAACTACGAGCCAAAACACTGATGTCAACGTCGCGGAGGAACAATCGTGAAGAGGTTGGATTTGAACCTGTAAGTTATTGTATAAAAGGATTATAAAAGGATACGCAAGGGTGGCTGTCAAAAACATTAGTCCAACCCAAAGATGCAAACATAGCAAATGACCATGTTTGGTAAAACAGCAGCTGCCCTGAATTTAACCACTGAAAAACATACAACAAAAACTCTTGCAATTTTCATCACACAAAATAATGGCTGTACTTGACATACAGCCATGATCCTCAAGCCTCACAGAGTTTTGCTGAGCCACTAGACCCTGACACAAATGTTGTGGGCAATGGCCATGTCATGGATATATATGATATACCAACTGATACCAAATTATACGTTAGTAGTCTGAATCTTCTCTTCCAAAACTAAAGTGCTACCTGTTATGTGATTTTTTCTAGGGACACCTCATTTCATGCCAGGCAATTTTCTGGACTTTTCTGGTTCTGGTCAAAGCGATGCAACTTGATCCTTCAATGGGTCAATGAATTGGAAGTATTCTGGGCCAAATTATAAGATTTCACCAACCTAGGTTTCCCTGAAATCAGGGGATTTGCCTTCCTTAGTTCCCTTTTGGAGGTTTTTGGTCGTGTTTTTGGTCGCTATTTTGCCGATGGACCAATTTCTGGAGCTCCTTGAGGGACCGCGTCTTTCGCAAGAGCTGCATGAGCCGAACAATGCGAGCCATACGGAGCACGCGCAAAATGGTGATTTTGGAGGCCACATCGGAAGCCAAATCGAAATAGGTAAAAATAAATTCCTCAGTGCAAAAGCAAAGGACATGGTAAAAAACATCTGGAAATCTCGGAAAGACTCATGAAAGGACATAGGTGATAGTTGATTCACGAGTACCCATATAGAAGTGGTCAAACCTTGCTAAGTTAGGGAACTTCCTTTAAGGATCATCGCATGGACTTGTCTGGCAGATTTAGTGGGTTGAAAGAGGGTATTACAATTTCATGTTTACAAGTGCCTTACTCAAAAAACAAAGCGTGGACCAGGTCATTATTGGGGGTTCAAGCTTGTCTTTCAAATGTATGTATGTATGTATGTATGTATGTATGTATGTATGTCTGTGTATGTATGTATGTATGTCTGTGTATGTACGTCTGTGTGTGTATGTGTATGTGTGTGAATGTGCGTGTGTGTCTGTATGTCTGTATGACATTTAGACATACATATAGATTGAGATCTATATAGATATAGATATTGATAAAACAATCTCCATACAAATGTGTAAATATAACCTTTACACATTCAACGGGCTTGATCATACATATCAATATACAAAAAATACTGTAACAAACGAATGATAATAGGAAGTGCAAATAACTATAAATATGTATATTATATATAACAGATTTGCAGCATACATAAATATATATATATATATTTTGAAATAGAATACATTCAAACATTTTGAGAACCCTGCTGCTCTGTCCACATTGTTATTTCGTTTGTTGCCTGATATATGGGACCTCCTCAAGCTTGCTGATGGTACAACCCAACCATCACATCCTCCAAGGCTCTATGTAGCCACACGCAATAATCACAGTGTCCAGAACCACCATCCAATCCTTAGTGATGTGATTCACTGAACAATTGTAAGCCTGTTCATGTTCAAAAAAAACACATGCCACCATCCCAGGATGTGACAAGCGATTCAATCATCAGATTTGAGTTGCTTCTGTTTGGGCCAGCTTACTGACCACAGACAAAATCAGTTTCCAGACCAAATCCCCATGGCAGGTTTTAGTTTTTTTGTTGGAAATTGGTCATCTCCCTAATACTTGCCTCTCATTTTGGTGGTTTGGGGGCGCTTGTCACTTGTCGACCAGATTCTTTCATCACCTGGCATCCATGCACAAAGAGATTCAGGAACAAATCCTCAGAACATTCGAGCGATCTGCAGGCAAAAATGGAGCGGGTGTTCAATATCAGCCAATGGGCCAAGGATTTTTCTAATGACTTTGTGCTTCCTGTTCTGGTTCAGTACCATTCGGTATGGAATGGAGATTAGCATATTGACGATATTCGGAAAATGCCTGAAGCACGAAACCACTAGCCCCAACATCCCAAAAATACAACTATTAAAATTGAGATTCCCGGAATGGACTGTTTGATGGTCTACCGCAATCTTGGGATTTTGCTTGTGGGAACACGCACCGTTCCTTGCTCCATGGCCCTTTAATATCAACGGGAAATAATCATTGTTTAATTATTTTTAAAGGCAATGGGACAATGTGATCCTCGAGAAGGAAAAAAAGAACCAGGATTCTGGCCACTTCTCCACTACAAAATTGATGAAACACATCTGTTATCTTCCTTATGAGCTCCTTTTTCAAACAACAAACACGTTCAACCTCGAGGAACAACTTGAAACTCGGCCATCATGTATATTAAAGGGTCGTTCCACAAAGCCTCTTGTTTCACCACAGGTTCGTAAGCAACACAAGTCATTTAATGAAATGTTCAAATTAAGAGCAAGTAGATAATATGAACATGTATCACATGCTGAAGACCCCAACAAGTGTGTATAAGTATGTGATATGCAAATCCTTCATGTTCCCTGGAAATCTTCAAACCGCTTCGACTGTCAAACTTTCATGACTTGCTCCTTACACAATGCCAAAGGCTCCGTCGTGTACAAGGCCAAACAGAGGTCCGACAAAGCCAGAATCAAAGATGGTGTGGGAATGCCTGCGGCACGCGAATCAATGTCGTAAGCCGTGAAGAAGGAATCAAAGACCACCACGATGCCCATGAAGTTGCCAACGTAGTGGTGAGTAACCAAATAATCTGCCACTCTCCGAACTTTGCCCACCCAGGTTCCTAAGGCATAGAGTAACCCTGTGTTGGCTAGCCACAGCTCAAAATATCTCATAATTGCTTTTGGAGGCAGGCTCTTGCAGCTTTTTCATATCTTCAACCCATTCAAATGGAGACATTTTCAACATTGGGTTGGCATCACTTCCAAAAAAAAACAGAACACAAAAAACTGTCCACAAAAACCATCTTTTGAAAAAGCGTCGTGCCTCCACCTGCTTTTTTTCACTTTCCCGATCAGATTTGAAACTCTTGGCTGCTACAATACTAGCCCTTCGCTTTAGTGATGGACTAGCACCACTAGCACCACTGGCACCACTGCCTTGACTTTCTCCTCGTGTCATCACTAAACCCATCCGTGGAGACTGTGAAGGTGAAGATTGATGGGAACGGCCCCCTGAACTCACGAAGCGCTGTGGGTCATCCTCTTCCATGGCCGTTTCACGGAGGTAGGGCGTTGGGGTTCCAAAGTTGGCTGGGAGGATTTGAGCCTAAGGGAAGCGAGGTTGGTGTAGGGTAAACTCCCAAATCTTCACCCTAAACTTTGGCAGAAATATCGCCAATCTTCATTGAGAACAACAGATCATTGGACAGTCTGAGTATGATCCCTTCACAGGAACATACATTCAAGTGTCAAGTGATCTATGAATTTTCGCGTTTGCTTTGGTAATACTTTACGCGTATTTCAGTCCACTTCCCAGTCAAGATGCGTTTCTTCCAGAAAGCCTTATATTTGTCCCGTACATGAAACACAGTTATCTTTCACCCATCGGTAAGAGTCGACCAAAGTAGCTGCTTGTCACCGGGTTCTTAGAGGTGGCATGAAATGTACGGTTCAGTGTTGCTCACAGATCAACCAAAAGTGTACTCTCGCGTAAAGAACGAGTTGCCGCAGTATGTTACCACATATTTTTACATATGTTTCAGTCAGCTCCACTCCAGCAACAGTTCTGAGGCTTGCAAGTAGAAGTATCAGCATATTTCTTCAGAACACGACACACTCTTGGCAAACGCGGAGTCAAAATGGGGGTGGGGGGGTACTCCCTTGCTTTCTGTATAAAGGCCACCTTGATACTTTGGTACCATTATGGTAAAAAAAAACGGAAACACACAAGAGGTTGTGTCTGACCATAATCAATTGAACTATCTGGTGTTTTCAACATGTTTTGTTCGTGCTGGTTTCAAGCACTCTTTCAACCCATTTGAAATTATCAATGATAGGGAATCTTCCCCTAACAAAAACAAAATTGGGTGTCAAATTTGACGAGAAAAAACACAGCTTAGATCGGTGAATATCTGGGAGGTACCAAATAGGTGGAGGATCACCTGCCTAAAATGGCCAACCTGCATTGTTGCATCTGTAGGTGCGGCATGAACCCAGTCAATTACAGTATATCATTTGAATCATATAAGTTGGAGATTTGACATTTCAATGTAACACCATCTAAATGGGAGATGTTTCCTTACCGTAACATGTTCGCAAGGATGAAGGCTATCATGTCGTGATATGTCATGTGTATTTGCATGTACCCATGGGATATGCTGGGAAACACCTTCCACCAAGACATTAACAATGGGGATGCAGTTCACGTAGCTTCATGGCCGAATGGGATTGACCTTAATCGAGATCCCCCGAAAACAAAGATCCATGAGACTAAAAGGGATTCCAGTCTCATGGCCGAAACGAACAAAAACAAGGGTCACAGCATCTTCAAAAAAAAACAACCAGCAAAAACCCCACCAAACTGATCCAAAAAAGAGTGGGTTTTTGCACCATGTTTGAAGGGAACAAAAAATCATCGAGGAATCGAGACCATAAAATGCCTTTTTAACGAACATCCACCAGGTTCCCCCAACGGCTTCCATTGGCATCGACACCACCAGCTTTCCACCTTGCCTCACAATGGCAGGGTTGTTGATGAGTAGGTTTCTGATGGTTTCTGGTGCCATCAGGTTCAGGTCATTCAGATTCGTGACAGGAAGCGAAACTAAGTCAAGCTGTTTTTACGGGTTTCATGATAGTCAGTTTTCAAGTTTCACCTCAAGAAAAGGGTTAGAATTCTTTGGTCCTGAGAAAATGATTTGGAGTTTGGATCCTGAGGGTGAAACTATGATATGTTTGCTCGACCTGGCGAATTCATGGTTGAACTTTTGAAGATAGGACATGATGTACAGGAGACACTTCTTATCATGGCTATTGCACATGCCCTCACGGACGTGCCCCCACTCCCACATAATAACAGTTGAACGTATAAGTTAAGGTCCGACAATTCCTTGCTAGCTGTGAGGGAAAGTGATGGTTAGGAACCCCTTAGTTAAGGCCTTGTTTCTGGGGTAGGTATTCCAGGAGGGTATGTGGAATGGCCTTGACAATGACTCTGGCCCTGAAAATGCAATGCAGTCACATGTTCTTCTTCAGAATTCCTATGAATTCTTCATCCTTCATCACTTATCTCTTTCATCAACCTGTATCAAAAGCCACCTTTCCATTCATCTGGAAAAAAAAGCCCTTGAACTGCAAATCCAGCAGTGAAAATCTTGCATCCCACTGGTCTCTTTGAAGGCTTGGAAAATCGGTCAAGGCACAACGCGATAGCAGGGTTCACCTTGTGAGTTCCTCAGCACAAACAAACCCATGTTTCATGGGTGAGGTCATACTTCAAAAAGCAAATGAAAACCTTGAAATATACTCGATCTACCGTAGTTGTGTCAATGTTTTGTGCGAGTTCCTTGTGTACAGCGACAATTCTAATACTGTAAGGCTGACCAGATTTTGTCGAATGATCCTTCCATGTGAGGCGGGAGAGCCTTGAGCGAATGAAACAAACACAATCCTACCATCGAATGAGGATCTTGCTGGTTAGCAAGTTGGTGGTAAAAATATTCTTAACTTATAAACATCTTTCCAGTAGAATTTACCCTAAAAGAAAGGACACTTGCAAAATATGCTGGAAGCGATGTCGAACATAGATGCATGGAAATCACCATTTTTCCAATAGGACATATCTTGATGTACAGCCATAAAGAGGATGTTGCCTCCAACATCTCATCATCAGCCATGGAGCGTTGCGACTTGGCCCAAATTCGTAACCGTGCCAGGGCTGTTTCATCAGGTCCCTGACACCGCCAGGCCGATGATTGTTATTTGGCAAGGTGGGATGGATGGCCTAGTGGAGACAGTTCTATTGCATTACGGCTACTTTTGTTGTTTCGACCTTGTTTTTGAACATGTTGCTGGATTGCAACAAAAATCTGGTGATGTGTTATTAGTGTTATTTCAACTATTCCAACATATTGACTTGAGATTTGGTCTTTTCATTAAATCATTGAATTACATGGATATGGTATTGGGAAATCACTCATTGACCTCATGCAACGCCCCGAAGACTCACATCTTCTTAGCTGGACCGTGGGGTTCAGTTTTTGTGGGATGATGGAACACAGAAATTCATAATCCAAAAGAATCGCCGGATGTTCATGGATTCCAAATTCTGAGGTTTTTACTTACAGAACTTACATCAAATCATGGATGACAATTGGCCACAATGGCTGAAGAGTGAGTTGAGTCCTATCATTATCATTAGTAAAGCTTATGGCTTCATACCCCAAGTGTATCCATCCACTTCCGCATAACGGTTTCCCTGGTCCTTGCGTACCACGACTTGGCTGTCACTACACCCGTCTGCCTGAGGATCCGCGGCGCGTTGAGCTGCCTCTTCGGCCATCTCCAGGGCCTGCTCACGAAATCTCACGAACCTACCTTTGACATCATCTTGACGGGGTTTGATCTAAAAAAGGCTATTTTGAACCTGGGGCAGTTTACATGACATCATCGATCACCATACAGTAACCATACATTAAAGTTTATCAAGATTGAAAAACTGGAAATAGGATGTACGACAATAACTAACACTGATGATGAGTGATTCTACCCGATTGCACAATTCAAAGTGATGCACATATGGATTCGTGTTTGTAGATCTTGATCAATGCTAAAACCTTCCACCAATGAGGACCCCATGCTTAATTCAGAACGACTCACTTTCCACCAGCACCACCATCCTGTTGGGGGCCATCCCAATCTACAGTTTTTGCATTCTAATGCTTGGTGCAACAAAATCAGCATTTTTTTGCCAGGGAGTCCGATGGGTTGCAAATACCTATAGTCACTCTAAAAAGTTGAGTTGGTATGCAATCCTGGCACAAATGGGTGTGAGTGCATAAGCCCTGTATCACTCAAACAACCACGGCTAGTGATGCAACAGCCCGACTTTTCAAAATCCACCTGACTCTCTCCGTCAGGAAGAAGGGCATCTTACTGCTAATCATGTGGAATAATTTCTTATAGCATCCCATAATACTTTTTCGATAAGAACAAATTGAACAAATCATGTTTAGAAAACACCATGATCTATGCGTTTGTCATTTGATTGATTGAACATGTGCCAATGTACCTCTTCAAAAATTCAATATCTTCACGTCCCCAACCTTCTCTCTCTCGTACTTCTCTTGTTCCTCCGCACTGGCTTCCTGGTGGGTGACTATCTGGGTCAGTTGGGCGTATCCCAGTTTCACCATGCCTTTTCACTGGACAGTGCTAAGACCAAGGACCCTTCTGGACCCTTACTAACAACATCAAAGAACATGCACCATAAAACATATACATCAAATATAAATCCACCGCCCTATTTTCTTATTTTTTGATTCGTGTTACCAACAAAAATCCAACGAAATATGCCTAACAACAACAAACCATCTGCCATCCGCCAAGCTTCTTGCACTCCAAATCCCACGGCATGAGTACGTTTGGACCATCGCCGTGAAGCCGCTACAAGGCCCAGCACCAGGCCGTTGCGGCAGACCGGGTGGCTCCGGGTGTGCGGCGGCGCCGGCGCCACGGCAACGGGCGCCAAGGTCCCCAGCCGTGAATGGCTCTGCCGTGGGAGGAAAAAGTCCATGGCAACGGTCATGGCTGCCATGATGAAGCAGCTGGATTTTTTCGGGGGGGAAGGATAACCAAAAATGTAGAAAACGCAGGATGTTCACACACTCACACACTGCATAAACACTAAAAAAGCCAACAAAGGGCAAGAACTATAAACGCACAACACCGTGCTTCTGACTCTCACTTTTTCGTACCGCCTTGAAAGTCACTGTCCTAATCTTCTTTTTAAGGATTTCAACAAAACAAATTCACCAAAATGGTATCCACTGACTACAGATTGGGGTTGGTCTTGTGGTTGCCTTGACGGACAGAAAACACTGGAAAGAAGTTTCTTTCTGATTCTTTTTTTCATATGATCCTTCTCAACAGTTGACAAAGGTAAAGGCCAAGAATGTTCTTTTGGTTGGGTATCCTTTTGAGATGTAGCAAATCACATGTTGTTTCTCGACATGTGTGCCGGCAGGAAGTTGCATTATTTAAGGCTGGCTTGTTGACAAATATGTGCCAATGGCTGCAGCAATCACATGTTTCATTCTACCAAGTCATTTCTCAAGAGTGCACCGAACCATATCCCAACGCGGCGCATACATACGTGTGAAAGTACAGCACAAAGATTCAAAAAGCCACAGTTCCATCCGTGAGTGAATCAAAAACCACAACACTTCACACGTTTCAGATATTTCCATCCAAACCCTGTATTATAACTTCCCCAAACTTTTCTGGCAAAACATCAGGATCCCATGTGGGATTCCATGATGGCCCATATGTTTGCCAACCATCTTCCCATTGGTTTCCCCCATGGGTTTCAACCCATGGAGAAACCCAACTGGGACCCCCTGACGCCCAGTTGCTTCACTTTCATCCAGGCGAACAATCTTCGAGCCAAGTCCTGGCGCTAAGCATCCCAAATATACGAGGCAAATGTACCACTGGGCATTTGATACGTAAACTGTTGGGTATTTTTTGATCTTTTTCGAGAAAAGCATCTATTTCTTTTTTGGGCCAAGCATCTAAAATCGCATCCTATTTTTGGTTGGGGCCTTTTTGGTTTCTTTTGGTTTTTGATCATTTTGGGTTTTGTTCCCGTCTTCTTTTTCAGTCAGGCTGAAATCACACCAGGCCCGAAAAAAGGCCACCGCTTCGTTTTACGGCGCCAAGACACTACTCGTAAGGCACCACAACGAGCGCAAGCAGCAGCCTGTAGCGGCTTCATGTTGCCGAACACCTTCAGCCTGGATCATGTTACGTTAAATGATATATGTACTTTTGTAGTTCGTTGTGTTTGGTACCGAATGTGCATCATCATCATCATCTCCATCTCTGGTGAACATCCGTACCCCCTACCAAAAAAAGTTTCAATCCTACTGAAGGATTCAAACATCCTCATTTATCCTATCATCTCTAAACCTGGTGAACATCATCATCAACATTCTTATCTATGTGTGTGCATCTCATACCCGACACCAGGGGCTCGCACCAGAAGACTCAAGGCCAAATCATGTGGAGCAGGCCTCAAGGCTGGTGAAAGTCCCTCAAAATATTCAAAAGCAGAGGCTGAATAATAAGGCATTTTTAAGGGACAGTGGTGGTTCATAGGTCCCTCACATGAATTGTAATATAAATATATTATTTAAATAAATAAGAATAAATACATAAAAATATAAATACATGTATATATATATATAATCATCTTTATAGATAAATGATCCTGCATGACAATATCCATTGTACACAAGGAGAGAACATGTCAGAAATCAGCATCTTCATATTGCTACAGCGGATTGAATTCATTCAAATGCACCACAATCCAACAGTTGCCCTAGCCGAATTGAATTTGGGGCATCCCATTTAGACAGCAGTTTCTCAGGTTCTCATGTGAGTGAGGCAGGGAACCCATCCCATCATGCTACGTGTGGGTTCGAAAGGGAATTCCAAAAATGAAGATGAAATCATGCGCATGATGCCCCACAGCATCCAAGATAAACTGATATGTTTGCATATTGAATATCAGCTTCGTCCCGGGAGCTCCCCTCCCCAAGCTTCCACACATCTCTCGATGATCTTCTCCAGTTTTATGCAACATGGCCAAACCTCGCCATGGCCAAATCCATGCCATAATTCAGTAAGATCTGTAAGCTTGCCATGATGTTCTTGTCTATTCGAATGCCTCCAAAATGAGTGTTTTGACTTCACAAACGGTCTTAAACAAAGCGCTTCTTGCACGAGTCATTTGGAAGACTGGGGCGGGCATCGCAGCGTAAGGTTAAAAGTATTCAGCTGCAGTACCTAGAGTTTTAAAAAAAAGAGATGGCACTTACCAAAAAAAATCAGAACACTGCATTCTAAACTGACCTGCCATACTTCTGTCAAAACAAACAAAAACAAAACAAAACTCCTGAGAAAATCTCAGAAACACCGCTTGCTTGCGTGTGGGGTCATTCTTCAGCCCTTAGTGTTCCCGTTTAGATCAGATTCTGGAGACACATCAGTGAACAGCCCCGATTCATGGCTTCTCAAACTCAAACACTAACGTAAGGGAGAAGGTCTCCCCATCTAGCATTTGGTTAGGTAATTGAAACCTTCAATGCCAAAAAAGGACAAACAGTCGCAGCCAGAAAAGCTAAGGTCTTTGCAAAGGTCCATCTTGGCCCACTGTAAAAGTTTGTTCTCTGGACCTCAAACAAAGGAGAATGGGGATAGAACAGCACTTTATATACTCCAATTGAAGGGTGTTTTCGCCAGTGTTCCTGTTTTAATGTATGGAAGGTTGAAGAATGAAGAACTTCAATGCAAGTCTGCTTTGATAATCACCAGACCAAAAAAATGTATGCCAAAATATCCCTCAGCACCAAACATGTGCAATGTTGAAATGCGAGACTAAGGTTGCAAGATACATTTGCGCATATGCCCATCTTCTGTTTCTACCTCCCAGCTGTATTACAACCCGATTCAGGGGAACACATGCAACACCTCAACACATCTATAGGCACCAAGGCACCATTTCCGGTTACTGTAAACCCAATAGCTTCTGGAAAAATAGATCTTGGAAGAACAGGTTCAACCAAAACAACCAACAACAACACCTTTGTCAGTATAGACCTCACCTCCTTGCAGGCAATCCTTGACCCAAACCCTTCAACCAAGGGACGATCGGGTAAGTAAGCAGCCCAGGTCATTAGCCAGCAATGCTGCAAGTACCACACCAGTGGTGCCTCGGTTTGACCCACGGGGGTATTTCCGACTCAAAGGTGGTAGAAAGAAAGCTGACAACAAACAATTGTGAGATCTATATAGATGTTCTAAATGTGGTTCATGAGCTGATTCATGAATCATGTTCATTCTTAGGTGGGCGCCTACATATGCTGAGTTATATTGAAATTCACCCGCTGGAAATGAAACTGGCAGGGTGATCCAAGACTTGGCAATATGCAAAGTTTCGCAGCAATTCCACGGCGAACCGTTTTTAAGGGGAGAAAACGTGACCCTGTGAACAGCTTTGAAGGGGATAATGTAACTGGGGTGGCTTCAAACTTTGAGTCACTTAGCGCCAATTCTGTGACCCAATGGGTGTGGATCTGATGTTGACACTCAAACCATTGGAATGTGAAACCATCATGGAGTCAATGCGGAGGGGTTTTGCTTTGAAGAAAGTTGGTCTTTGGTCATTTTTCCAGCTTCCATTTCAACCAATCCAATCACCTCTTGAGAAAAGTACATCATGGAAACCTACCAACAACACCAAATTTTTAAACAAATCAATTTGGACATCTAGTACACAACCATCACAATCCGACACAAAATGAGTGGATTCCTATGGTTTCCTATTTTTTCCAACGTTAAACCTCGGATAGGGTCACCCCGTGAGTAATCCCTGTCCACTTCCCTGACTCCAAGGTGCCATGTGTGAAGGATGCAATGGATCTTTGGCTCCCATCCTGGGCAAAAAACAACCCGCTAGACTGCAGGTTGAATATCATAACTATATCGCAATATTCCGTGTAAATAATCATTTACCAACAAAAACTTAATCACACAAAAGTATTCCGATATTCCCTTTCAAAACGATCCCTTGCTGAATCAGAAAGAGCTGAGTACGTGACGTCTCTCGTTCCACCTCTTTGCGCACCGGAACCGACATGGACGGCCTTGGAGCTCTCAGCTGTCGTGGCATCGAGATGCTGGGGGTCTAAAGGAAATCCCTAGTTCGCAATGTAATCTCGGTGGGGAAACATTTTCTCTTTATATAAATATGTATATGTTTATTTTTTTGTTGAAAGGATGGGGAATCAACTGCCAACAAAAAGCATCTTCTCCAAGAACTGTTAATTCAAATGGAGATAATCTTGAATCTAACAAAACAACCACAGGTGGTGGGATTTTTAGATCACAGCCCTATGGGATGATGACTGTGGGATGTATTGTTTCCCGGCTTTTTCGGTGGAAACTGAAGCTGAGGTCAGAATCGATTTCAGAAATTGTCAATGAGACACATCCAAAACAAATCTGACAGGTGACATATAAAATGACCTTCGGTTTCCAACTCAAACCACAAGCACTTCAAAAAACATCTGGAACATCCTGGAACTGAGGTACCGACAACATCGCCTGGAAACCCAAAGTGCACGGGGGGTGTTTCAAGCAGCGGGACTGACTGATCCAATGTGGTACTTAGTGCACTGAACTTTCAGAACTGCATCCTGGCCTGCAGGTTTGGCAAAGGCCGTGGGGTATAGAAGCGGCTCCTGAGACGAAGCGGTTTCCCGCGGTACGGATGTTATGATATCACGAGATGATAAGTCCATGAAGTTCACGATGCTACACCGGTATTATGTCCAAAGTGTTTGGCAATTCTTACGCAAATATACAAGTGGATCTTTGATGCGAAAAGGATAACATCATGATACGATTCTCCAGTTGACCCACTTTGGACACAAGTTTAGATATTTCCGCTGGAAAAAACGTAGTTGATAACATCCTAAAATAAATTTTCAATTCACTTACGAAAAGGTGTCATCAATCCTACCAGGCTGACTATGTCAAAAGCTCGTCCAGCTCATGTGATCCAAGAAAGAGTCAAACCGGATTGAGCACTGCAACTGAGGCCAAGTCATAACCAACCTGTCCAGCTCCTATGACTTTTATGTAAACAATATGGAAACGGCCTCTGCAAGGTAATTCCCACCTCCAAAAAACAACATCACAAGGTACAGTACCTTGATTTCTAGTGAAGTTGTTAGGATGTCATCATCCTGCATTTTATTTTAAACCCAGGGTCAGTGGCGGATTACTCAATCAATCCTAAACATAAATTGTGGGGTCATTCAAGCCCGACTGAGGCTGGCGCTCGTCACAGTGCCAATCAGTGCCTGGCTCTATCAACCGCATCCTTTTCGTCATTGTCATCCATTCAATAGTGAACATGCCTACCAAAATGAGGACAATCCTACTGATCTAGACCATCACTTAAGATTTCTTATAAGTCACGCATCTTTTTGAAGATTTTTCGTTAGGCCTCAAAATGATCAACACCAACAACTGGTATCACAGTCCGAATTCCGGTTGCAGCTGGGATGATCATCCAACTCTTATCGATTGCTGGATTGCCGTAGTACAATATCAAAAATCAACTATCCCCAAGAAAAGGAGGCCTTGACAATTGGCCCTTTGTAGGTCTTTAGTGGTCTAGAGTGAAGAGAAGCTGATCAATCTGCAACACTTACCAGGCATCCCATAAATCAGTCAAAGCATTTATAGAATTTATCCCACGTTACATGCACTTCCCACTAGGCCCTGTAGGGATTGTATTTGATTACAAAATGCAGTTTCTATCATCTATGAAGAAGCCTGGTGCTTGGCCAAGCTTGGCCAAGGCCTCATACGAGCCATTACATGGGAGAAAGAAGGTATCTAAATCACTGTCTAAATCATATGAATCAACGTCTTTCATATGTGTATAAACAGTATGATATCCAAGAGCTATATAAATCTCTGCCTTAATACACACATGTTTCATCATGTTTTGAGGGGCCCCATGCTGTAGACTTGCAAAACAGGCCTGCAGAATAGTAGCTCAACTCCTCCACTGCCTCAAGAGTTGCGGACAATGATCCGATGATGCCATTGTCATGGACGTTTCTAAGAGATCTCCAAATTTTCCTGAAGGGAACTTACCCCAAACTTCCGCAAACCTCCAAGAGCAAAATAATCCCTTCATCAACTGGTTGGTTGAGGGTCTGCAGCATAATTATTCCAGGAGTGTTGGAAACATGAAAAGAATCATGATTCTCTTCCGGAAGTGGTGTTGGACTGCTGATCGAGGAAGGTCCTGTGTTTGTCATTTTTTGGCGGACATTTGCGAGCTTGTACTCTGCCTTGAAAATGATTTGAAGCTGCTTGAATCTCCCTGTAACCGTAAGTCAAGGTAGCAAATAGACTGCAAATAGTACAGGTGTTTGGATCAAAAAATGAACTTAGCACCCACTTACTGACTGGCTGGTCAAAACAGACCTGCAAAACACACTGGCATCGCATCGCAGAATCTTACTTATGAACTACTCATCTCGGTTTGTGTGATCCCCCCCTTGTTGAAGCATTGAAGCATCCGTATTGAAACAAATGTTCATGATTTTAGGAGGCAAAGCGCCTGTATTTCCACATTTTACAATTTTACGGATGTCTCAAAGCATTGGGTATTCGAATCCCATTGGTTTTCAACCATTTAAAGGAAGGTTTCCCTTGAGGTTGTGAGAGGTCAGCTATGGTCAACGCAACGGAATATCCTGAAAACAAGTATTTGAAGATATAATCATTGAAGGAATCTAGCCCATATTACATCCCATTTACCTATATCCATCTATGTCTCTTCCCATCTAAATTGTTCCATCCCTTTAAACCCGCAAAGGTTCGGAACCAATCGAAACCCAACCTGGCCTCATTGACTGGAGGCTCAGCGACACGGTAGTGGCCTCATGTCAATGTTCGAGGGATTTTTCCCTGGACTGGCAACTCACACCTCTGAAACTGAATACGTCAACTCAGCTCCAATGGAAGCTTGGTACTTCCCGATACTTTCCCAGGGAAATGATTCTTATCATTTGGAGTGCTTACTTCCGTGCCCAAACAATTTTTGTCCCATGTTCATGGGTTAGTGAAAATCATGATATGTTTTCAGGGGCAAGGGGAATGTCCTTGTTTTGGAGAAGCTAATCTTTCCATGGCCATTTTCCACTTTCGTGGTTGTTTTCCATTTTGAGGGCGGCCATCATGATATTTCTCAACATGATTCAACCATAAAGGAATCTTCAACATACCCGCACGCAACCCGAATTCAAAGCGAAGATTCCCCTAACGATCCCTGCCTGATTCTTGCATCCTCGCGGAGAAATCCAAACTCAAGAATGGTGTAGCCTTGGTTGCGGGTTGAGTTTCCTTGTCATCAAGTTCCCAAATCATACACTTACATTGAAATTGCCATATTTTTCTTTAAGGGAAGAGTGTGGCTATTACCACTATGACTATGAACAAAAATCATAATGATCAATGATCAAGCATTGGTAAATTGTGTTTTTGTTTACTCATGAAGCACCCTACAAACCCTTTGATTTTTCCAGCAGCCTGTGGTTCCCGCACCGTTTTGTTAAACATGAAGGTCTTGCGGTTCAACTTCTGAGCCTTGGGATTCTCTACCAGAATCCTCGAATTTCTATACCCAACTGGGTAAGCTAACATCAAAAATTACCAAAGGGGTCAAAGTTGTGATGTATTACTGGCAATTCTATCAAGACTTGAGTTGGACCTAAGTAACAGTGCCATAATTCATACAAATCAATCCCCTTCAAGAATCAAATAACCCTCATTACGTCGGGATGATTAACCACAGCCATCATCCCTTGTCTGACGGCATTGGGGCCATCTTGGGTCATGTGAGATCTTCTAAAGCCGAATCATATGATGTCCCATGCTCATCCATGCTCGCTGTCCGTGAATGCCGTTGAATTCAAAATCAAAACAACCAGGAGACCAATTTGTTCCCATGGCAGGAGTGGAACCCATGTTCCATGTCTGTGCTCTTACCACCAGTGACTTGGCACCTTTGAACTTCTGTAGGAGTCACACCAAAGTCTCTGGGTCAAGACGGTTCCCGCACCCAAAATCAACAAAATATGAATGACTCTTTTTGTTGGTCTTGTCTTAATCAATTTGATCAGCAAATGCATAGGAATCCCAACTTCTGACTTTTCACACCCAAGATAACCCAAGTAATACATACAAAGAGTCTGAACACTTCTTCAAATTTCCAGCTGTCAAAAAACACCCTGAAAACCCACTGAGATCACAGCTATGACTTCATCAAACAAGATCACATCCGTGGAATCCTCCTTCGAGCGATTGATGCGTCGACCTCAAGTGCTGCTTGAGAATGGGAGATGGATTGGATTGGGATGTAGGAAGTGGGACTATTTGGGACTATAGGTGATGATGATCCCGATTGAGACAATAGAGATTATCAGATTGTATCATTGGTACATATTTGCATCATGTGAATATTGCTTCTTTCATGTTTGTGAGTCTAACAAACGGTGAACGTTGTCGATGTTTAGGGGATTCGTTGATCAGTATTTCTGTTCATATCTGATATATTCCGTATACCCAACCTCCCCCACACCCATTCCGAAGATTCTTTCAGCCATACGCCTCTTCATCACAACAACTGCGGGCAACAAAGGTTCCACCAATTCAAGATCTGAGGTTTCCCTACCAATCCAACTGGCCCACATTTGGGTGGAGGTCACCTCCTTCAAGAAAGGCCGTTCTGTTTCAGAACCTCGGTGGGGGCCCCCCAGTGATCTGTTGGAGTGAAGAGTTTTTTACCTGCGAAGTTGTAGGGAATAAAAGGATGGAATCTTAATGAAATGGATTGAAATGGACTATCAATTTGGGATTCGTTCCCTCATTTTCCAGTACCAGTCAATATCATTGTATATGTTGCTCTCATTTTTGAATTGTTTGGTCACTCTGGTTATCACCTGAAAGGTTTGCAGCACTAAACCATGGACTTTGGTTGGTCCGCTGTCAATTGAATCATCACGAGATTGTGGCCAACAAAAAATAGACCCGTATCCTCAAGAACATCCCAGAAACAGTCAAAAAAAGAAATGTCAAGGAACTGTCCAAGAAATATCATCCACATTCTGCCTGTGAATTTCCAAACAAATCAATCTTCTCTTTACTTCAATCCAATTGCACGTACAACAAGTCGCCCTGTGGAAACATCCACCAGCAACAGGCCGCCCAAAACATTCCTAAGGTCCAAACATCTCGAAAGAAAGCCGGATTGATCAAAGCCTGGGAGAGGTGTGGAGTGATCACGTGCTATGTGTCTTAATTGATGGACCTGAAACTATATAAAACGAAGCCCCAGTTCTCCAACAAAAATGGATCCTGCCTCTTGTGCCAAATCTACTTTGGTAGTGAGTGACCGATGGTAACCATTCTGAAGGAGGGTGAAGCTATGCATGAACACCTTGTGTATCCGAAAATTGCAATGGTGGTTGATATGTCATACCAAACCCTATCATTCTATCTGCATCTCTCATGATCTACTTATACCTGCACGTGGTATCACGTATCTGCATTTCACTATAACTAAGGAGTTGACTCTATAGTACTACATCCCCATCCTCCAAAATGGAACCCTTGGGTATGCCGCACCACCATCAAAGCGTTCGTGAGCGAAACGGCTGTGATCCACCAACAAATCGGTCATAAACCTGCCACGACTTCCAAACCGACATGGGGGGTCCAAACGCTTGACTGGTGCTTCCAACAAAAGATATCATTAAACCACACTTGAAATGGAACAGCTGGAAACTAAACGTCAAGTTAGATTCAAGTTAGATGTTAAACTCTTTGCGTGTCTCCTCTTCCACTTTTGGGTCGCATTTCGTATGCGATCATTCTTCATCTTCCTGAAAATCATACACCCCCTCGAAGGTAACACACTTGAAATATGATGAACATTGATGCTTGCAAAACTACTCTCTGTTTGGGATGGCCTTTTGATCCTTTTTTGGATCTGGTATTTTTGCTTTGAGGCACCGCAACCAACATCCGGAGCCACTACCCGATGCCAAAACCATGCCAGAAAAGGCCACAAGAAAGCCATGCCTTGGAAATGAACCGACCGCATGTCTCTTTCAGAAAGAGCAGAAACTCCGCTCTATAATGATATTTCTCTCTATATATATGTAAATAAATAATTATAAATATATATATATATATAATATAACTATATATATACATCTGTGTGTGTCCTTGTTGAGTGTCTTCAGACGTTTGAGGGATTCCAATTCCAACTCTTTTCTCTTAGTGGATTTTTGGAGGTCTTCAAGTTGGAGATCTGTACTCCGCCTATAACAACAACAAATGCAGCCAGGTGGCGAATCAATGCATCCGAATCGAACTCAGCTGCATCACCCTGTGTGCAAGGTGTGCGCTGCCCGTGTTTTCCTTCGAACAAAAAGTTATACTTCAAAAAACCCGCCTAGAGAACCCATTCCCATTAGTTGACCGGGGAAAACTCGAAAAATGATACAGTTGAACCTTTGCTTCTACATTTGCCTCTTGAAACTCAGACCTTCCAAGCTGTTCCCATCTTTCCATCTTTCATACCCTTCACTACACTGCTCCGCTAGGTGTACCATATTAAACCACTGTGGTATCGGGGTGGATCAATGGCTACTAAGCAAGCTATCACTCACAACTCCAAGATCAGCCAGCTACAAGTGGTTGCAACCCAGGTAACCACTTGCATTCATTTACCTTTGAACACCTCACCCCAAAAACAACGAGCTCTGCTTTTTCTCCGCGGAATCCAGGATCCTTAAACCTCCAAAAGCCTATGCTCCAACACCGTGGGCCCCAAAGGTGGCTGGCGGCTCAGGCAGGAAAATAAAAGCAGAAGCAAAAGCACCTGGGCAGATACGACAGCACTTAAAGAGATGTTGAACCCGCTGCAACTGAAATGTAAACATGCAAAATCAAGCTTTAAGTACCTTAACTTTCATGTTTTACAGGTCCAACAAAAATTCAGCTACTGGTAATTTATAGATGGACAAAAACATATTGCATGTGTGTAAAAAGTCGTCTGTGTAATCAAAAATGCACTTTAAAATCAAGCCAAGACACTAGGCAACACCATAAGTTCCAGGACATTAACGAACCAAAACTCACATGGAAAATACTCGTCGTGGTCTCATCTTTGGAGACACTGGGAATCCTTGGTTTCTTCAGCTTCCTTCTTGAGGCATAGAGTTTTAAACAAAAGGCTGACTTAATCTACCTAACAGGTTTTGCACCTTTATACCTATGCACCACGAAGAATTTGATAACTCAACTTCCAATCAATCTGTTGGGAGGCATTCAAGCCGGGGCACGGAGGAAGTTCAATGAAATGAACATTGCTGCCATCGGTGCTGATGGGACTTAGGAGTTTCTTCGGAAACCACCTAAGTCAAGCTGGTTGCTGGTTTATGTGGGGGAAACAAACCTCTAATTTGTTGAATTCAGACCCACCAAAAATGAGAGAAACATGAGTTTTCCAAGTGAAATACCCTTTCCAAATCATGACATGTAAGAAAATTGGAATTTCCATGTTGGATTTCAACCGATGGGATGTGGGACTTGCAGTAAATATCTAGTGTCTCCGCAATTAGGATGGTTCCATCCCCAGCGATTTAGCTGGCCACATTCTCTCCCCACAGCTACAGTCCATTGGTGGTTTGGAACTTGATCAGAATACCTCCAAGTAACAAACCTTTTCTCTAGTGGATTGATAAATTAAAAATAATAAAACAACAGCATATCTACCTGCCAATTCAATGTGACCTTTAGTGGATGGTTATCTGGCTGTTTCAGAGGGAACCAATGAGTTCCAACTGGGGAATCGGGTGGCCATCAAAACACCTCGTCAATGAGTTTTATTTTGCCACCTTTACCAACCCAGTTGTGCATGTGAAATATCGCCGTGCTCGGGTTCCATGTCGTTAGTTTTTGAGGGGTGTATAGTGCAACTGCATCCGCTCCAGGGAAATTCCGGACAACTTCTGAAACCAAAAGCCTTCAGCAAGTGCCAAGAAGCTTCTCCGCACCAGGCCGTGTCACATCATAGATATACCTTTCGGGCCAAGATAACAAAACCGTGTCGGTCTGTAGTGTCTAGCGGCTTGAGAATTTGTGCGCTGGTGAAACAGTTGATGGGCAAAATCCTGGGAACCAGTTCATGTAGCAAGAATTATATGCACAAATTTGGTAATAAAAAAACACCATCAGCAACTACTTTGGCTGTGAAACACATTCCTTCACCCATCAAAGTCTTTTCCAAGGCAAATATCTTCTCTCCTTCTCACCTTCTCACCGGTCTCTGCCTCGTCTTAGGCGTTCCCGGCACGGAGGACGAGGGTGGCCAAACTAATCCCATGCGGCTGGCTGTCACCTTCCGTTGGGCCACCGCGCGGATGAAGGCGGCTGTGCCTGAATCATCGCAAACGTGTGAAATTTCGATGCCAATTCCGTTTACATTTGAGTCAATGTTTTGCTAAACATTGAAGCTGGAAATAGACATGCCAAATATAGAAAATCGAAAAATCACTACTGAACTGCAAGTAGATAGATGTGGTTTATCAAACACTTTGCACGGTAATATGGTCCAATATGGTGCACTTGACATACCAATCAAACACCTTGAATCCCGGCGGGAGAACACCTACCTGGAGAATTCGAGGGTAATCTTCCGAGTCGTGACTTGTATAACAAACGTGGTGGCTGTTGGAGTCGGGATGAACACCCGGGAGGACCCCCAGCCGAGCAACGATTCAAGGCCAAGGTGGCTTGCCACAATGGTGCCTTGCTGCCACAGCCTTCGGAATACATTGGAAAGTCATGCCACATCCCCACGTGGACGTCGACATGAACACCTCGGGAAGATTCCTCCCATGGAGTGACACAACTGAGCCTGTTGACTGGTGAGATGAGACTGGAATTCAGGAAGGGTGGATAAATGAAAGTTAGATCCCGTTGAATTCAGTAATCATCATGCATATCATTTAAAAACCTATGTGCATATAATCTATTGCAAAATAAAAAATAACTATATATATATATATGCACATTAAGAATATACAACCGATATCAAACTAAAGGTCCCTTGCCTTATTCCCCTACAAAACACTAGCAATAGATAAAAGTCTTGGATTATCCCAATCAAAAAAACATCTCACGTAATGCTTAGTCACTGGCCATCATGACATGGATTCCACCTGGTTGAAGCACTAAAGCCAAGGTACTGGCACCATAGAAAGCTGCTTTCTGTGCCACGATCATCGAATCACCCAAAATGGATTCAGAACCACCAACCATGAAGAGAAGAGGAGGGACACCCCCTCCTGAGAGCATCTGCGATTGAAAAGGATATGTAATATATAAATATATACATAAATATATATTTATATATAAACTGATGGATTTAATAGTGCATATAGATGTATAATATACATATAGATCTCATGATCTAGTGTTTAGGAATGAACATGAAAAATGGGATGATATATGTTGCGCCCTTTGTCTTTTATAGTCTTGCCATGTCTTACCTAATCAAAAATCCGCAATAATACTATATACTTCTTCACTTACCTCTCTTTGGTCGCGCATGGCCCTTGCCCTACTGTGGCTATGGCCCAGAACTTTCAATATGAACAGTGTTAGGTGAGTACACTCAAGGACAGCACTGTTCTTTTCACTTTCTCTGAAGTATTCGCCGTCAGAGGGGGAACCCCTTATTGAAAGGTGACTCATTGTTATAAAATAACAATGGGTAGCAAGAGACATTCAAGTACTCTTGGATTAAGTTTGGACAGGTCACAAACATAAATCGAAACATAGGGTCAAAGAAACTTTAGACACCTACACCCGTACCAAGGAAAAACTTAGAGGGGTAAATCCCATTTAAACCTTCTCCCATTCACCCCGCAGAGGGGATCTGGGTGGGAGGGTGGGAAAACAAAATGGAGCCTCCAAGATCTTGAGCCAAAATCCACAAGATCTTGGAGTCTACCAAACAACTTTTCAAATCACATGAGGACCCTTCCCAACCAACCTACTCACATGTGAGATAATGTTGTATGAAACCACTACGTGAAGCCAGGGGAATATATGTCTCTTCTCTGCCTCATTGGATTGTCAAAAAAGAATGTTTGGAAGACTGATCCAAAATCTGTGGCCAAGAACGCAAGACCACTTTGCAGTTATAGCATGTTATAACCATTCATCATAAAGAAATATGGCTCAAAATCCTTCCTCTCCCCAAGAAAGGATCATTTCAATACCATGATCAAATCTACGGCTCTTTTGGCTCAATTCGAGGCCACAAAAATGGAAAATGGCTAAGATGTGTTGCCCCTTGGGAGCTGCCTCCTTTCATCAGATGTGAAAGCATAGTGAAACGTATGGCCTCATGGACAAACCGGTGGCTATCCCTTTATCAAGCCCTGACTGTTTCATCTCTAAGCCATTAAAGCCCATCAATTTTTGGGTTCCATGGTGGTTAGTTGCGGTGTTGCACCATACTATGAGGAATCTCCTGATTTAAGCATTTCCTCAACCCTCATTAATAAGCCTACTATCAAAGCATACCAAAACCATCCCAAAAAACTACTAGTAGGGTCCAGTGCGCATGTACCTCTTGGAATTTTTCATGGAAGCGGGATGATTTTCCGCAGCTCCGATCCGCGCCTCCCAATTCAGCCTCCGTGCTCCAAAAGGGAGAGGCCACAGGATCCGTCAGCAGATCGGCATTACCACCAATGTAACCTCCCACGATGGGGGACAAAAACATATCTATATATAATATACAAATATATAAGTATAGTCATATAGTGTTCAACTATGTCCTGCTGAAATCACGTGCTTCATGCTAAAACAACTAAGACTATTGATACACAATTATGCTTTCCAAAATACAACTTGGAGCTTGCAGGCGTCTTGCTAAGGAGAAGGGCCAACAGAAACTAGATAGAAATAGAAACTAGATGACCACAAAGGGTATCTTGTAGAGATATCGGCTGTACTTTATCATTTTTATTGGAAACTCATCTTGGATGGCCACAAGTTGTACCATGATTGTTGAAGAACAAGTGCTTTGCCGAAGATTAACATGGCCGGTGAGATGATGTAAACAACGTCGAAATCTCCTCTTCCAACTGCCAGTGTTTGTATCTGTGTGCCATTTCCTTTGCCCAGGGCACTCTTGGCATTGGCAGTGAATTCATCCAGATTCTCTTCAGGATGTCCACGAAACATGAGATCCCCCACATAGGCTACACCAGAACTGGGGTCTTTGAACGCCTTCCTTGGCAAATGGGTGACACCTTCAAAAAAACATGAGCTTTAGAGGAAGGAACAGGGGACATGACATAAATCCTTCTTGGTAACCTCAGTTTGAGGCACAAGTCATTGGTATGAAATACTGCCATCACATCACAAAGGGTTCAGTGCCATTCGAAGTGTTGAGAGTCGACTCTTTGGGCACAGTATCTATACCCCTAATACAACCAATGAAACAGGACCTTCATGCTTGGCATGCCATCTATCCTTAGCAAAACGTGTTCTGTTGGGTGGTTTCGAATTTGTCACTTAGCTTCATTCGACCATGGTCGCTTGTCGCTGGTTTGGCCAAGACATTTCATTTTAACAAATGTATACATACCTCCAAACTGTTTAAGGATAATTTCTACAAGCAAGAGTGTACTACCAAAGAACAGCCTGGGAAAACTTCACTATCTGGGGCACGGGCGTAGCGTCGTAGCTGTTTTATGACGAGGCTCTTGTCTACAATCTTTGCAAATGCATTGTAGTAATAGTCCGGCGTATCGCATTTCCTTGGCACTGAAAGATTTGGGGGTGCTAAGGCCTTCAGTTGTGTTGAGTGCCACTAAATTGTTGTATCAGATGTCAATTCAACCGTGCTCTTGAATTTTGTCATGTGGGTCATCCACAACAATGAAGTTGTCGAGAAAAACACATCTCAACTGGCATCTCACCTCTTTTCATCAATGATAATATAGTGACATTGTGGACATATGAAAACCACATGCAATCAAATACTTCACGCCTTTGACTTCGCATATCTCCACATGTCTAAATCATCCAACTCCGTTTTGGAGAAAGAGGCAACCAATGGACATTTGACAAATCCCGGACCTGCATAAATGACTTCCCAACCTGCATCAAACTATAATATAGAATGTGTTTATGGCTCAGGGTTCTAGTGCTTGCCTCCATATAATATATGGCCCAAGGTTGAATTCTAAGAAAACAACAACAGCTCCATTCATCACTCCGTTCGAACCCCAGTATCAAGTTGGTCCATGGACTGAAAAAAATGCCGCCAGCCAAACCTGAGTTGCACGCCGGAACTGCCATTGGAACAACGGGCAGTGGAAACGACATGAACACTGGCATATGTACTGCAAATAACAGTTGGACTCAAGCATAGCACGGTGAGAAGGAGGGGGGCCTTAGTCTCACGAATTGCAGCAATGGAATCTGCAATTCGCCGATTAGATCTCATCCTTTATGTTTTTGAAGCTGACATCTTGTTTTGGTGGCACCATGATGTAGAAGAAAGGCCTTCAGGGAATAGCATTTCAATCAACAAAAGCTGCCCACCCTTAAAAGGAATGGTCATGTTTGAAGGAGGAGTCCCTTCCAAATCCACCCAACAATGGGGTTGTTTTTGTTTTGTCAATCGTTGGGTCTCATCATCCACCGACGCTAAGAGACTTTGGGCTTCCTGTAGATCTTGTGGCTCAGTAATGGCAACACCTGAAGGATTTGAAACGATGAAACGATTGGGTTTAGCCAGTGAAAACGTCTCAGTGATGATACAAAAATAAAAGGTTGGTATAATTGTGTTTGAACAATTCATTTCCTGGTCACATACTATGGACGAAATTGTTGAGGAATGCTGAGTATCAATAACG
Source organism: Breviolum minutum Mf 1.05b.01 (assembly GCA_000507305.1). Lineage (NCBI taxonomy): Eukaryota > Dinophyceae > Suessiales > Symbiodiniaceae > Breviolum > Breviolum minutum. Next base: position 183,024 of record DF240452.1, on the reverse strand, counting down.
ATGGTGGCACTCTAGCAAGCGATGAAATAATTAGATAATTAGACCACTAACGACTGATCCAATTTGTGTTGCTCATGTACAAAGGCATTAAGGGTGCACAGCTGTTTTTAAAAGAGATAAATTCATAGTAGTGCTTCCTTCACCCCCCAAAAAAAAACCTTGTGGTTTCGTGGTTTGGCGACCATTTTGGTTTGGAATCAGATTGGCTTCAACTGAAAAAGGTTGTCAGAAAATTGCCGAAGCAAACCGGCTATTAACCATCAGGTGCTTGATAAAGGTGTATAACATTGACCTAGAGGAAGACTTGGACTGCCATGAGCATCATCAAAGGAGTCCCGAACATGTATATAATGGAATTAGTGGATCATACCCTCAGCCAAACTGTAACAAAAGCATATTTAAAAACCACGTATTAATAAATATACAGTAGTCCTCCTCTCCTCCCCCGAAACGATCTGTAAACACCCAAGGTCCAAAAAATGTGGCGCATCATCTTTTGAAGCTAGCAATTTGCAAGCAGTTTGTGGGCGTTGCCCAAAACGTTTTTGTTGGCCCGTCTCCCTGAAAAGGCCAACGGCATCGCTGCCAGGGGGGTCTGCCTGTACAATTGTCATTCCAAAGCCGTCTCAACGACTGGACCTTCGGAAATAATGGCGCGCCATCCTAGGAACACTCTTAGAACAGTAAGGTACACCCTTTGTGGTGAAAGCACAGAAGGGGAAGGCCTCCCAAGACTTCAAACAGTCAAGTTGATAGGATGCATGGAAATAACCCTATCTAGACATCCTTTGTAAAGCATCTTTTCTTGGTTATCATATCCGAAACTATCACCTATAACAACATTTATTCACTGTAAATTTCAAATCCATAAATATGTTATGTAAATATATCCAAAAACGACTACAGTATATCAATAGTAGATGATACAATTGTACCACGGGAGGCCACCCCCATCTACTGCCAACCATCTGCTACTCTAAAGTTCATCGTGTGCCTCCTCCTCGTCGTCATCGCCACCACCGGCGCCACCTTTATGCCCATGGGCACGGGATTGGCGACATTTCCAGTGCTTTATACAATAATGTCTTAAAATGCTTCATGTATAGAAAACTGAATGAAAACTTATATAAGGCATCCAAATTGCCTCATTGGATGATAATGGTGAATGTTCCAAACTGTCAGCATATAGGGCATTTGCACGCTTCAATCTCATGTACACTTTGTCGCGCTGGAAAAAATATTAAAACCACATCGTCGTTTGCACTTGTGGTCGTCCAATGCCACATTTCCTATTACAAACAGTGGGACCCTCATTGGGATAAGATGGGACTTACGAGGAGTGAAGTCAAAAAGAGTCAATATGCATCAATGGTGTCGTCATAGTTCACCAAATGGTCAGTAATGTCAGTAATGTCCCTTCATCTTCTCGGGAGGAATGGGATTTTCCCACAGAATATTGGAGAATCAACTGGTGGCACCTGAGGTTTGTTCGGGAAGGTTGAAAACAAATGATGGCTGGAAAATCCACAATGAGAGTAGATGCTCTTCCAATTCCGAACTAAGAATTGAAACTTTCCTGGAATTGCCGATGAAGCTACTGAAACATAGTGCTTCTTGGGACATCATCCCAAGGTCCACTTCCCCAAAACCAACAAATTCCCCTTGGAAACTCCAATATTAGGTGTATCCTTTCCAGTTTCAGGTTGAAGCTTGGAAAAGCACTTTCGTGACTTAAAAGTGATCCAATCCAATCTTCCATTTTGGCTCACTTTTTCTGTTTTTTTCCTCAGCACCATTCCAAAAGAAAAGGTCACAAAGAATAACCAGGGGTAAATTGTGTTCCATTGCTGTCATGATATATTCCAAATCCTGCAAAAGGGGCCCAAATCTCTTTTCAGTCTTTGAATGTTTGGACTTTTTTTGGGGGTCAAGTTACCTGCACCACCTCCTCCGTAGTACTTGGAGACGATAGGAGCACAAATTCCTTCAACCTCTTTGTGCTTCTCCTGTCAGCTAGCAAACCATCTTGAACCGGTGGCCAAGGCCTCCCCCCAAAAAATGTTAATGTTTGCGAACCATCATATAGAATAAATACCTTTCGACACATGATATCCATTTAACCTGAATTGAACCAGTGGTTGGTTGGCAGCCAGTCAAGGACACGACGCTTCACCAATCTCACTTAAGCTCATTGTCTGAACTGGATAGAGTTTGGTAATGTATGCCGAGGTTGTGTGCAAAGTTGGATCCATAGGCTAGTGCAACACGCTGCCATAAAATACTCTAAAACCACGGTGTCAATGCTGCATGATGATATCTTTTCCGCAATGTATGCAATTATATACATCCAGTAGATTATTCCAAAACATCTCCTAATTACAGTAACCACCTTTTTCAACCAACCCCCCTTGATTCAAGAAATCTGATATGCCACTGCCCACAACACACACCCCCCAAAGTGGTTTTTCTGCTGCTTGTGGGGTCCTTGATTTCCTCAGCATCAGCTTCAGGATTGGAATCCAACCAACTCTGGCCATCCTTCAAGGCATCCAAGATCTGTTCCTGTCGTTTGGAGGCAAATCTGACGTTTCAGTCGCAAAGAAGCAACGATGCTTAGGATGGAATTCCTATTTCAAGTGAGGGTTGAATAATGCCTATAGGTTTCGGAGGGGAAGTTTGGAGCTATCTCAAAGCCACCTTTGATTTTCACGTGCCAAGCCTTCTCCTCCGAGTCCATCTTTTCACTCAAACCCTTGTTGTCGCCGGAGCCCTCTGTGGCAGAACGCATGGAATGGATGTAACCATCAAAGGCATTCTTCGCATCCACCCTGCAGCCGTTACACCGTTGCTGGCACACTCATGACAAGCAAACTGGGAAGACACAACAACAAACCTCATGGCGTGCCATCCGGATGAAAGTCACTCATTTTTTGGGGTCGGGACCAATCCTGGCCCCTGAACAGTTAAAACAGCAATCCAAAGAATGAATGCTGTACTCTACAAAACCCCCTTGCCAGGGTGTCAATTGTCCCTTATTTTTATATAGTGAACCAAGCGGATCAAGTTTAGACCATGGCGGGTTACTTTTCCACCGCACCTTTCCTTCACCTTCTTGTCCTCATCAGCGAATTCTTCCGCCTCCCTGATCATCTTCTCGATCTGTTCTTCCGTCAAACGACCCTTGTCGTTGGTAATGGTGATCTTCTCCTCAGTTGTTGTCATGCATGAAAAATCTTGCGAAGTGGAATCTGATGTAGTACCTCTCTCTCTGTGGTTTTCTTCATTTACAGCGCTTTACCATGGCAATGATGAACATGTTAGACATTTGCGCAATGACTTACGTAAATTTACATGCTGCAAACAGCTGCCTTATATCTACCGCACCAGTCCCACTGACTACCTTCACACACCCTCTCATGACAGTCAATGACTATAGAAAACCTTTGCACAAAAAAAACACCAAGTCATAAGAAGTCGACTCCAAGTGTCACTCTTTCCAGTGCCCTTATCTTCAGCACCCACATTCAAGATGCCATTGCTGTCAATCTCAAAGGTGACTTCAATCTGTGGTTGTCCACGAGGAGCTGGAGGAATTCCACCAAGCTCAAATTTGCCCAGCAAGTGGTTGTCCTCCAAACGTTTACAAAATGCAAATGGCAAGGTAAAGCATACGCAAATGTCATCAGTGACACTAGAGTCACTAGAGTCACTACGGTATATCAGTATATCTTAGTTTGGGTTAATTCCATTTAATTCCGATAATTCACCACTCCCAAATCCAACTGAGTGCTTCAATAATGTGTTTTATGCAATTTGATGCCCTTCAGCACGTGGTGTTTAATAATGATGGGGAAGGTCAAATAACAATGGCATGATGCATGCTCCATGGGACTCCGGTTGCTAGGTCAAAATACTCTTAGGGGTGAGGTCATGTCGGGAAAGAACTGCCCGACATGTCATTGATGATTATATCTACCCTTTGGGGATGTCGATCAAAAATAAAGACTAGATTATATAGGTGGTGATTTCAACCTCAAAAAATAGTGGTCAAATTCGGAATCATCGACCAACATAGGGGTCAAATGGCCTCAAAATAAACAACATTTGAAATCAACACCTAGAAGCCCTTGCAGGCAACCTCCAAAATCCACTCGAACATGTTGAAGTTTCGTCTGAAAATATGGCTGGATTTGAAAAACAACTCTTGAGACTCTATAGATGTCTTTGTTAACAATCATGAATTCCCTTTTCAAAAAGGAATTAGCCAAACGTCACAAATCAATAAAAACCTTGAAAAACAGGCAACCGTTCATAAAATTTCACAGCATTTCACTACCACCTGCTATATACACCCGTCCTTGGTCATAGGCCGTTCACCTTCATAAACTTGGATATTCACCGCTGGCTGGTTGTCTTGATAAGTGGAGAAGGTCTGCGATTTCTTGGTGGGAATCCTTGGCTACAGGTCATTCGATGGCTTCATAACGATCAACTGAGAAATCATCGAAGCATGGTTCATGTCACAGAATTGTGGGTATCTTTTCCACAAGTTGAGGTTCAAAAAAGTCAATAATTCAGATTTTGCTGGCGGAAGATCAACAAAATGGGATGAATTCAGCAAAAACAACCCCTTTGAGATTCATTCAGCCTGTCGATTTTTCTAAGAACTTGTTGTGCCGGGCGGTCCGTCTACCACATAAGTCCACATTGGGTCAAACATAAAGCTGTTTGAATGAGCTGGTTCCCACCTCAGCATTCCTATGAAGCAATACCAGATCGAAAGACCCGAGATAAATCGATCAATTTCCAGAAGATTTGAAGGAGCTCGTCTCAGATTCCAAAAGTGGAGACATGTGACATATCTATTATACGATATTTAATGATATTTACTAACATCCTGCTTGGAGATGAGCACTCCATATGCCTCAAAATGCGGTGATTGGATGATTGATGCGGTAACCATGCGAAACAAACATCCACCAGTCCGGCGCCGGCCAAAACATTAGGCCAAGGATCACCGTGTTGCGTGAGATCAACTTGGTCATCACACCACCCACCTGGCAATAAACTACACACTGAGGACACCAGTTTGGTGCTTGGATTTGGAATTCTACAGCGACTTTCCGGATCTCACAACGAACCAATTTCATGGGAAATCCCGGGATTTAGAAATTTTGAAACCATCAATTTGACACACAAAGAGCACGTTTTGTTGCCAAATTGGTGATTTTCACTCTCTCAGACTTAGTAGTGAATTGGTGAATGTGGATGATTTACTTTTCCAGGATTTATGATTTGTGGTTTGTTTGAAGAACCATTTCAAGGATGTGATATAAATATGATTGAATATGCTTGGGATCTTGGGAATATGCCAAGGGCATCAAAAGAATACATGACTAAGCTGAATAAATGACAGCATTGCTTGATGAACCCAAGTGATAGAAATATAACGCCTTGGAGGCAGTGGTTGCAAGAATCTCATAAGTGAAACCGTGAATCCACTGTCAAGCTTACCACCGTAAGGATAAACGAATCCCTTGTTTGGCCGCGGTTATGGTATTTCAGTTGTAGGCTCCTTTCAGGTTCTCTTCGAAGAGTGTTTGATGTATATTGGGGGCTCAACCACCATAAGCATCATGTCATCAGTGCTGACAAAGGAACTGTCTCAATGCCCAATGTCAATGGTGTCACATCCAGCAACAACAGGTCCTGTCCTGGCAAACACTGGTTTCCAAAGTGCCATCCAACGCTCATAATCGAGTGGAAAATTGGTAATTCAATATAATTCCTGGTACCTCCAAAACTTGTTTCCTCTACATTTACAGTGATCTTCCTGTGAAACCATGGGACTATGCAAAGCTATTAAGAAATGGGCATTCAACCTGTTCTGTTTTTCAGATTGTTGACCATGTCCACCTGGTGGATCTGTCCTCCTTCACCACTAAGGATACCAGCCTGCACGGCGGCACCATAGGCCACCGCCTCGTCCGGATTGATGCCACGGTTGGGTTCCTTGCCGTTGAAGAAATCCTGACTCACCGGGGGGCCGGAACAAACGGGCAGAACTCGGCAGCAGCAGATCTGTTGAAAGAAATTCCAAGGGGATTTGTGGATCATCATTTAATAATCTTTGGAAATTTTTACGCCTCTTTCAAGTTTGCCAAATCCTTGTGTTAAGAGTTGTTAGTTTCAGAAATGGTTTCTATAGTGTAGTGTTGATGGATATCAGTCCCATGCCGGCTCTCCCAAGATCAGATCGGTTGTTATATTGAAATATCTATGTCTATATATGTGGCTTCTATGGAAGATGTATATATTTGGCTTGTGGATTGTTTGGAAATTCTTCCTCCCCATCCCCATGAACTTGGCGGACAATCTGACAATTGATTGTTGACAAACCATAAGCCCATTGGAGCCTCTGAAACATGTCAACACACCAGAAAGCGTGATAGCGATAGATAGCTGCTACTGAAATGGAGTATTCATCCAATGGCAATACACAATACATTCAACAACTAAAAGACGTTGCTTGATTTCAATGATAACTTACACTGTCACTACATCACTTCCTTAGCAATCTTCTTGTCACTTCTGTATTCTTCCATTTCCCCATCCCTTCATATCTTTTAACCACTTCTCAGCCTTGATCAATTGCTGAACCTTTGGAATACGCGTGGAGCCACCCACCAAGACAATTTCATCCACCTTCGAAGGCCAAAGTATGAGAGTATGACGCCATTGAAAGGGTGAGCTTCCCATCGTTTCAAGGATATGAAGTGGACTTAGAAATCTATCGTTTCATGAATCGTATCATGTGAAAATCTACGGGTACCATGTCATCATGTCATACCCAGGACGTGGGAAATGAATGCCACTTCAAAGAAATGTTGACCTGAATAAAGCAGCATGCCTGATATTACAGTATTCCTAGTTGAGGCATCCTAAATAAGGTCATCTTGAGAGCTTTTGACACGTACAGAATGCCATTCAAGTTTCTATGATGAGGTTGGCAGGTATCAACTCCTAGTTCTATGAATCTTTATCAACTTGCATCCGCTTCACCGTCCCATTGATGGCTTGACATTTGTTGGAACAAAACTGTCAATTCGAGTCAAGTGAACATTGTTCCCCAAGCAAGAATGAAGAAACACTGATATGCGATTCAAGAAAGTCAACAATGGCATGCCATTATTTCACATTTTATCCATCAGTCACCTGATTCTTCTTCAAGCCGGAATCTTCCAAGACTTGCTTCACTGGACCCAAGGTGTTCTTGAAGAGATCAGCGTTAAGCTCTTCGAAACGGGCACGGGTCAAAGTCTCCGAAAAGTCTACGCCATCATAGAGAGCTTCAATCTCCAATCCTCAGCTGGTAAGATTTGACATGATGAGTCACATGCACCCACAGCAATCTGATTTCGGAAGGAGTTTCAGCTAGTGAAGGTGGTGACATAGTGCTTAAGTAGAAAAAACACGTGAGCAGCACAAAATGCCGTTGGATGTCCAAAAGGTAAGTACACTTCAAACAGAAAACAAGTTACCTAATTTTGTCAGATTTTACAAAAATATCTGGCAGCTACATTTTCCACCTACTAACCAATGTGTTCGCCAGTTTCCGCACAGGACGTTACATCTGCACCATTGTATGGAAACAAAAGTCAACAGCACAAACAAGCAAGTATTGAATATGACGGATATAGTACAGAAATCTGAAAAAATAAAATAAACATTGTAAATAGTCACCTCTGACAATACACATATCGCAAAGGTGCACACACACAAACCCTTACATTGACCCCTTTCGTAGCCACTATCACCACTCCCAAATGACATCATCGCAGCTGGTGACCAAGCGTCGTGCCTGATGGGTGGAACTCAAGGCACGCTTGGTCTTTTCCACTTCACGGCGCAACTTTTGGATGGAACGCTTGTCCTTAGACATGTCCTGGCGCATATGGATGAGGTATGAGGTGGTGAAGCATTATACCTCGGACCTAAGTCATATGATATATATTATGTACATAAGGTACAATACACCCTATGAGTATAAGTGTATTAAATAAGCTATTAGAATTAGATCTATTGGTTAACTATGCCAAATGAATGCTTACGACTTGCAACAAAACTAGCCTACCTCTCATAGACCATCAATAAAAAACCCTTACATTTCCAAAGTCGCTATAGGTACAGTTGTTCAAATACCTGCACATCTTCGGTTACAGTAACAAAAATGGCCTCTTCTATTTGGAAACAAACTCCAGTATCCTCCCCCTATAATTACTACGTAGGTGTAAGCTCCCTGTGTTTCAGCTTCATCCCAGCCCATCAGAGATCCTTGCCATGCTTCTTCTGGAAAATCTTCATGAAGTGTTGCATTACTCGTTGATCAAAATCTTCACCTCATAAACTTATCCAAAGGAAAAGTTGCAGAATGAGGAATGAGAACAAACATTTCAAAACAATGGGAAAGTGATGGAAAGTGCTTGTGTTTCCTTTCTTATCCTTATTTGGGATTTTATGATGAGCTGCATATCTCGGGATGCTGTGCTCAACTCATAAGGTATATAGTCAGGCTTGGTAAGGGATTGAGGACAGCAACTGCGCGATGTTTGGTTTCATTGCAAGTCAATTAGGATGCACTTAAGTGGAAAATTTTGGACGCACAAAATATGAAGGATATAGAAGGAATGTCAATATACAACAAACATGTCAAGCAACAAACACACCTCATGCCTACTATAACCCCGAAAACCGTCAAAGGCGCAGTTGAATTTCCATAGATATTTGTAAAATTCTCAAAGAATTTCCACCTTCAAACGTCTCCGGCCTCCCAAGTGGGTATCACCGTTAGTGGCTACAACCTCAAAAACGCCATTGTCGATTGTCAGCAAGGACACATCAAAGGTGCCACCTGGATTTGGAAGATGATCGATGAGTTTTTCTGTGCCATGATTCCAAGTGGAAAAAAAGGGATGAACAAAGGAGACATAGACACAGACAAATGTGGGATTTTACAGTTTTTACCCTGTGAAATCGATTTTTCTTAAAATCATGGTTGTTTTATACACAAGAAAAATCTGTATAGAAATCATACTCTTACAACCTTTGACTTACATCGCTTGTTACCTTACTGTCAGATCTGTCAGTATATAAACCAAGCAAGCACTAACGGACGTTTGCCATCAAAAGGATTCTCTCTAGAAATGCTACCCACAGATCTTGACTCTAGTTTCCTTCAAAGCTCCATCAAACTTGATTCAATTTGTTTTCCAAACCGCAAATTCAGGATAATATGCTAATCATGATATACTTTCAAAAACATATTGGAATATTAATTTGGGATCCCTATTTCTGCGTTTCCAAAACGGTGACCCTTAACGTCACCCGACCAATCACCGATGCAACCGATGCCTCCGAGGTCGTAGACCAAGATGTTCTTCTCCTGTGGCAGGTAATGAAGGCATTTTTCAGTGAAGGTAGTGGAATTATTGTCCTAATTATTATAGTATTATAATGTATTATAGTAGTTAGTGATAGATAGTGATAGTGGTTTCAACTCCATCATCATCATCATCATCATCATCATCATCATCATCACATCATCATCATCACATCATCATCATCATATCATCATCATCATCATCATCATCATCATCATCATCGTCAGCATCAATAGGTGATCGCTTTGTCATCCATTAAACGAAAGGTCTCCCCCTTGGTGTTGCAGCAAACCAAGGCACCGTTTTCTTGTCCAAACCGTAGGCGATGGCGGCCGCCGTGGGTTCATTGATGATGCGTAAAACGTTCATGCCCGAAATGGTCCCTGCATCCTGCCGCTGAACAAACAACCCTGAAACAAACATCATCCTACTGTGACTGTAATGCTCTTTTCCGAGAAAATCACTTCACACTCCACAATTCAAAGAAACTATTTGTTAAGGGAATCTAGAGATTCCACGTACATTTGGAAGGAAACACATACAACGGACAACTTGGCCACTTGTTCACCAATCAGTCCTTGGTGGACTGACGCTGCGCATCGTTAAAGTATGCCGGGACAGTTACAACAGCGTGCTTCACTTCCTGGAATTGGAGGTGAAGAAGCGTCCAATGGGATTTATCAAACCCTCGGGACCATGGAGAAACGTACAGGTTTTTCCCGGAAAGACATGGTAAAATAAGGACTTAAAACAAGGCTTGGTGGTTACCTTGCGATATGAAGTTCATTAGGGTCGCTCTTTCAGGAGGCAATCACTGTGAAACCACCACCTGTGCTTCTCAGTTGTACCATTTGGGAAGTGCAATCAGCGTTGAACACAAAACGTAGTTTAAAAAACTATGGAAAACTACGAAATGCAAAACAATACCGGCACCCAGCACCAATGGATTCATCACAGAATCTACCACCTTTAAATTGAAAAAAAAATGATATACATTTTGATGACCATCTGTAGACCTTTGAACTTGAAGTCATTAAGAGATGCATCTGAAAAGACTCCGGGGGATCCCCCTAAGACTTTCCGGTAAGTGCCGTCCTTTCCAAGATAGTTCTCGGCCGTTTCCTTCATCTTGGTGAGAACCATTGAGGATACCTCCTCAGGGGCCATCACCTTGTCCTCACCCTTGACCTTCACGCTGATCATGGGCTTGCTACCCTTGTCAACAATGAGGTAAGGCAAGAGTTTGATGTCCTGACGTGTACGCAGTGACTTTTTGTGGAAAATTTGTGGAAACATCATGGATGTTTAACCACCCACCAAGCCGCATCACCTAGGTAAGAAAAGAAGGGTGGAGAATCAAGGCGTGCAGGTATGCAATGGTATGCATATATAATATCACTGAAATATGAAATATGTTTTAAATCAAACAATCAATACATAAATACATGTCTATAAATACGTTTCTCCCCGAAACCACTGGCCTTCTGTACTGTGGAATCTTTGAAGCGACGACCAATCAACCTCTTGACATCGAACCTGGGCCATGGATCCAGGGGGTCAAAAAATGGCCAAGGCCTTTTTCATCCTTTTTCCGTAGAAAAGGCTCTAATTTTAACAAATTAATATTCAAAACATGGTGGATGTTCCAATGTAATAATTCAATCTTTCATTTGAGCTAAAAAGTACTATATATACTGATTTGATATCTTGATGAAACAACCTTTCCCTTTGGAGTGTTGTGCTATCAATTTTGAACCTAAACATGTACTGGTGGGTTATGCCAGATCGGCTTCAAATCCCCTGTCCATAAAAGTTGCAACCTTTTTTTGACAAATACTTTAGAACATATCAGCAAGAAAAAGTTGTAATGGCTTTAGGATTTGGGATTCCAACAAGTATGTTCTTTTTTGGGCCGAAATCCATTCTCAAAAAGGCTACCATAGTACTTCAAAACAAAACATGTTCCCCACTATGCTTAGGGGTTCATCGTTTGCAAGCTCAACCACCGAGTATTGACCAACAATGGTAGAATGATATATGAAATTACTTTAGGAACAACCCATTTTGCTAATTCTTTCCAGGACCCATGGCCAAGCTTTCCTGCATGACACCATGTGATCGACTCCATTTTGGGGGAACTTTCCATCAACTTCCTTTCACCCACCACGTCCAGGCACAATGTCTGCGTTGGGTTGATGGTTGCCTCAAACGCGTTTGGAAATGCAGCTCAAGGTTGCAGAAACAAAAACACAAACAACAAAACATGGCAAACATCATGGCACATCATGGCAAAATAGCAGGAAGGAATTGGTTGTTTGATTTTGTTGTGTTTATGATGCTTCAAAATGCAAGGTTTCATGCAACCTACACATCTGAATGCTGTAGATAACTTGTTGCGGGTGTCAATCTGTCTGAAACGAATACACCAGCAACAGGGATACCAGGGATGAAACAAAAAAACATGTTCTGTTTATCCAAGTTTACAGGCTGGTTGGCCTTGAAGAGACTAACCCTTTGAGGCAACATATATGATGGAAGATGACCCATACTATGAAAGTTGTGGGCACATACAGTATCTATTCATCCTGCCCAACCAATTCCAAGACCATCACGTATAGGAATTCAGTATCACCTCAATACATTTTCATTAGCCCCATTGAACACGGGGGGGTGATCCCTCAGATCGGCAAAGCCGTTCGCAAGTGATCCTTCTGTCAAAGGAACATGGGGGAAAACTGACCATACTGGCTTTGTGGATTCTCGACGGATTTGATTTGAATTTCATTATTTTTGGAGCTCGCAGTTCGCTGTTATAAAAAAATATTCTATTATCTACTTGTAAAAAGTTGCAATGACAGTAGGTGGGTGATGGTGGGCACTTCCATCTCTGCTTGAATGCATTTTTTGATTTGATCCCAAAAAGCTTCTCCAAAAGAACATGTTCAAAGTAGGTAAGTCCCAACAATAGAATCATTGCTATCTGCTTCCTCGGGTGGGCGCCTGGTTCTTAGCTGCTTCGCCAATCAAGCGCTCATCATCGGTGAAAGCCACGTAGGATGGAGTGATGCGATTGCCTGTGCGGGCCGAACGACCTTCCAAAACAAGCGATAGTGCGTCTTTGTGATGTAGTAGGGAAATATATTGGCAAGTAAACACCTGGACCTCCATTGTACTACCAACATTCTTATGCAATGTCAGCAAGCAAGTAATGAATGCAAATCTAGGGTGAATCATGCATTTTAAAACATGTCAACGTGAAAAAATATACTCAACATGCATTGCCTTACTGCAACCTCACCCATATTCTTAGCTGTTTACTGTACTCGTGGTAATCGCCATTCGGGACGTTTGGCCTTGATCGTTGGGAATAATTTCTACACGGCCGTTCTTGTAGATACCCACCTTGGCACCAGTCGTTGGAGACAGTCGATGTATGGCTTCCCATCCAGTTTGAATGGTACCAGTGGGTTGACTTATGGAAGAAATATGAAGAAACGATAAGAAAGAACGCAAGTCCACTATCATTTTCATCATGATCATTTGAATGATGTGTCATTAGCCATCCGTCATGCATCAATCATCATTCAACCTTTGTCACCCTGCTTCAGTCGAATACACTAATTATAATCAATTGGGACTACAACATGCAAACCAATACATTGCGAGTTGTGTCATCTTCGTTTACCTTAGAGTAGGTAGAACTTCACGAAGCCGGTACATTCTTTCAGACCTCGTAGGTGAAAGTGCCATTTCACAACTCCCAATCAAATCTTCAATAGCATTCCCTGTCTCGGACATTGTCTGGTTAGGGGCAGGGTAGCAGCAAGGTTTCAAAAGAAAGGCCCTTTGTGTGATGATTCCAGGGGTCCCAAATTATTTATCCATTGGCGATCTGTAAACCCTAAGTTGTGGCCATCAAGGTGATCTTTATCCTCAAGCTTTTCATATAACGAAGGCACACAGGAGTAGGTAGTTCCCAAATCGATACCAATCACAGGACCATCGATCTTCTTCTCATCCTCCTTTGCAAAAGTGAAACCCACGAAGGCTGCTGCGATCAGAGCTTTCCACATGGCGATGAAGTTGAATTGGCTGCGACACTTTTCAGGGGGCCTTTACTCAAAACTTGAGCCGAATAACATCGTGATTAACTCTTTCAGGTAATTTACTGATTGGCAAGTCCGGGCACCTTTCACACTCATGAACTAGGATGCAAACATGAATGTGTGGATGTAGTTTGAAAAACGCGCCAATGTTCCGCACTCATCCACACTTGTACAGTCATCAAATGACACGGTATATGAATCTTTCTGAGAAAACTGAAATTCCGCCACTAGACAAACTACTTGTTGATGATCAAGATCTTGCACCACTTGGGATTAAAACATCAATTGAAACCTAACAAAAAATACAAAGCGGGGGAGTATGTGAGTGCATTCATCCCAAATTCCTTCCCCTTTGGCACCTTGAGGCGTCCAACCAGCGCCCTGTTTGAGTCGCAAGATCAATGAAACAGCAGTGCCACCACCGGCAGAATCCCCACCCACCAATAAAGGTGCAGAACCCGGACGGCAGTTCATCCCCAAATCGGTTTCTGTCAACCTTAATGAAAACGGATGACGGATGAGGTGGAGATAAAACGCATTGGCCCTGACTGTACCTTTTTCCCAATGACCCTTTTCAACCAAAGCATCCAAACCACACCTCCACACAACCAAGCAACCAACGTAACGCATCCAAACTGGCTCGCATGATGACGTGGAAATCCCCCACCGGTGCCAGGGGGAAGTCTGGCACCATGACAATGGCACCCGACAGCTCAGCGATCTTCGAAGCGAGCTGACCATAGGATAAGGTATCAGGCGAACCTGGAAGTGTTTCTTACTGCAACGAGTCACTGAGAACACTGTGGAAGAAAATATTCATGAATATTTACATGTAGTCTTTTTGGGCATTATTGTTGGTCCATGTTTCTCATGTCGTAATGTTGGTGGACGTAATCAAGAGAAGATGAAAAAAAGGTTCGTTGTTTTCCAAATTTATGGGTACTGTATCTTTTTTTTTAAAGGCGGTCAACAACCAGGTCGTGTGTGGTTTGCAACTGAAGTCCAAAGGGAAGTACAGAAACATCCCAACCCAGGCACCAACTGATGCAACTCCAACTTTCAGCCCTTCACCCACTTTCACCAAAGGAGCCATACTCCCAACTTCCACCGTGAATCCACAAAAGCCGTGGGGATTCGCAGGAAGCATCTTCAGGAATCCATAAGAGATCATCCTTAGTAAACACTGGGTGCAGCAAACAAGGCGATGAAAGTATCCGAAGCTTAACCTTGCCTCCCCGTACATTTGGTTCAAAGGAACATGATCCAAGTTCCTCACACGGAAACCCGTCTTGCAAAAAAAACACGCTCAGCCACTTTCTGCTTCTAGTTGTGATTGGTGCCGTCTTGTTATGGATAGTATCTCTTTGGGCCAGTTAGCAGGATTTAGTATGTTGTCAAATGTTTCGCTACACTGCTGTGACATGACATCTGGATGTGTGAGACTAAGCATGTCAACATATATGCATTGCTTGCAAGAAATTGTGCAATGAAATGGTTACAGTAGATAATGAGTACTGTTGTAAACACGAACCTGGTTGATTGGTGATTCGTGAGGTTTTGGGAGTGTGCCCAGTCACAATTTGTTTGCGGACAGGCAAATCCGGCAAAGTTGAGAAAAAAAATGCAGGACGCTACTCCACAGTTCCCAGAAACTCATTCATTCTCTCTGGTCAATTCATGTATCCAAGGGGCGCCACGATATCCTTTCCTGAGCTGGACACACGAACATCATCTGTTCAAAATCATGAAAACATGTATATTGTGAAATCAAGCATACAATGCAAGAAGCCTGCAGGTAGAGAGAGGTTTCCGACAAGTGAGTAGAAGGTTGTCTGTGAAAGAACATTGAAGGGAGCGGGAAAGAGAAACATCCCTTGGGGATACCTCAATGTTTCGAAAATAACCAGGCTGTAAAAATTGGCAACGCCACAAAGATGATGCTGCAAATCACTTTGTGCCCTTCAGCAGCATAGCTCCTGAGAAAGTCTAGGCAAATTACAGACATTTTAACCACAAAGGATCTCAAACCTACTGAAGCAGCCTTTTGCAGGTTTCTGCTTAGCACTTTGGCAGCATACGGCCAAAAGAGGTAAATTTTACAGTACATAGATGTACTCTGTATCATCCAAAGGTAAGCCGGGCAAACTCGCGATGAGCTATCAGGACCGACACAAATTTGAAGACGTCCCACGTCTGCGTTCAAATCTGTACCCCTTACATGTCCAAAACATGCTGCCTTGGGATCATCGTATTTAGCATCTATCATTGCTGTATGTCTATAACTGTGTGATTGTGATGTATCGCATCAGTTGCAAACCTTCCTGGGAGTTCATCTTCCAAGGTTAGGGTCTGTGAAGTTCATCATTGAGGAACCACCAGTCCTTACTGAGATGCTTTAAAGCATATGGCCTTTGAGCCACTAAATCTTACAAGTCACTCATCCTCCATTGCATCTCTGAAAACAAGGCTAACCTCTCAGAACAAAGATGCTGAACTCAGGTATAGCTACTGATAGCGATGTAAAGTTACCCCCCCCTGAATCGCTCCCTTCATCCCAAGCGGCGTATCATCATAGCAAGCCTTATCACAGAGCCAACCGACACCTGGACGCCGGAGTTTCTTCTTGCGCACTTTGTGCCCGTACTTTTGATCAAGGCAACCTGAACATTGAGACAGGCAGCTGCTGAGATGTGAGTATCTTCTATGGAAAAAACTGCATTTCATGATTGAAAACAGCCATTTGATACGATGATGACACCTTTCAAGGCATCTAAATGTTCGTCAAATTAGACGTTGCCTAGAAGGTCAGGCACCCTAAAAAATAGTCCAAGTAGACATGCCCAAATAACTCAACTCAGCATCCACAAAGTTCAGTAGTAAACATGCATGTTGATAAGTAAATACTTATCTATCTACAGTCTACAGTTCGGACATCCAAGTTGTGTCACATTAAAAGCATAGGCCACTCCCATAATTAGCAGTTTAGGATATACTTTAGGAAGCGGTGCGAAAGGGCAATAATTAGCCACTGCCATAGGAAGTGTTTCATCGACTTTACTGGTTGTATAATACTGATGGGTTCCACCTCAAAGGCTTAAGGTCAATTCTCAACAAGGGACAGCTAGAGTCTCGCACCAGGGCTCGATAACAGTAGGCCACTGTTTCTGATATCAGGTCCTGCGTTGTTTTTCCGGATGTGAAAACGAAAGCTGCAGGAAGGGAATGATGGGATGTTTAGAGGAAGGTGAATAAACAAACATGAATGTAAGTATATAGTGTAAGGAAAAATTGGGCTGATAAGTTGACTATCAAAAGCAAACTAAGCTGAATTTCTTGGAGTTTTTCATGGTCGTTGTTTCCTGTAAGAATCGGGTAGGATAAATACCGGGTTGTTTAGCATCAACACCCACCAAAACGGAGGATCCTATGATTCTTGGGGAAAAAGACAGGAGCTATTCAGCTATTCCATTGCTCTTTGACGAAGAAAAAAAAATCCTAAAGTCTCTGGGAAGGAATGGCCGCCCATTTCCAGGTTGTTTTGTAAAAAGAGGGGGGAAGAGAGCCCAATTTGTGCCGAGGCCAAAAAAAGGGAGTCTTACAGATTCCACTGACACGTGGCTTCATGTTTCGCAAGGCTACCCGTCTCCACCTTCCCGATGAAAAATTCGTCTCAAGATCCTCGTATGGATAATGTGACGCATTCTGGCTACTCGCAGGACTGAGGATGCTAAGTATCAAGGCCAAATGTCTCATGGCGTGCAATGGAAGATAGTGATTTGGTGAATTATCGGATCATGGCACTCTAGTACCAACGATGTGCGACAAACAAATGGTATACGCTGTTTGAATGACTCTCAAAGTTATGCTGGTAGTATATACTCAAAAAAAAACTTAAAAGAACACTTTTGAGACTGCTTGATGGTCAGCAGTCTTTAAGGCTCTAATAGTATTGGATTGCTTGATTTCGGCATGAAACAATGCATGTATCCAAGAACTACGGCGAGAGACATGCTGTACACATGTATATATATATATATATATACATACCTATTATTTGTTGATATGATTGTGCTGGTAATGGTGGTAATATGCTAGTAATCTAGTTCCAACAGCAGTTGCAACGGTTACTGTAAAACGTGATAAATAACAAATCCATCCAAGTGTTGGATGTAGTCCTACTATCTGGGGCCATTTTAATCTCAGAACCTGATAGTTCTTCAGCTTGTGGCAAACGTGAGACAGCGAAAGATGCCCAAGGAATCTCATGAATCTCAATAATACACAGTTGCATGACTTAGATTCGGAGAGTCTGCGAGAAAAAAACTCACAATGCTTCCTCAAACATTCTTCAATCTTCAAGACCATTACCCTGAAAACCTTTTTAGAAATTGCATTTGTTTTCCTTGGGAAGTTGTTGCTTGGAAATGAGAGATTCTCATCAACAAATCAATATGGCTGCAATACGCGCGAATCTAGGCAAATGGCAAGGCTTTCAAGCCAAACCAATTCTTGAAACAATCAGAGCGCCAAATCCCGCAAATGATGACGCATTTCCAACAAAAACCATCATTTTGACATAATACTCCAGCGAACACAACCCAACTACGTCATCTTCCTTGGGAAGCTGTTCATATAGATAAGTTTAGTGGAAGATCACTTACGTCTACCTGGCAGCAGTGATTTGGGGGCTAAACATTATAGAAAGACCTATGTTTAGCCGCCAATGTTAGGAACGGAAGATCATTCCCTGCTATGGCACATGTCTTTTCTGGGTTGCAAAGTCATATAGGTTGATAATTTGTGTTGTTGGCCAACCAAAGCGGCACACATCCAGCATTGCTAGCACAAAAATCAGTTTGAAGGCGATCAATTTAGATTTGCTATCTGAATTTACTTGATCTTGTTTTGGCGTTTCTCTCTGTGCAAGAGTCACATTGTGCAACATACTTCAAAGCCATACCATCGAATGGGAGCAACCATTCTCTTGGTTTCTGGTCAAATTGATTGAAATTCAAAATTAGCATGGTGAAAAACAACCCACAAACGAAGTCTTGTGACCTCAAGTATACTATGAAAGTCAAAGGATTCTTTCATGGTCACTGCTCATGTGTCTTACCCTAACCATCCACCAAAGTGCTGGCAAAACACATCATTGACACTACCATCATCAAGCAAAACGTACATCCACCCTACTGGCGACAGGCCCCTGGGGAAAAAACATCCATCCCATCCAAGTGGTCTTTTTTCGGGACGCATCTTTTAGGATTCGAAAATCATCCAACCTCTTGGAGGTTGGAATTGATTTGGATCTGTGCCAAATTGCAGAAGTCCAAGATGATTCTGGTGCTTTGCAGATCATTGAAGCCCATGTGACCTATGTGTTTTTGAGACATCTCTGTTTGGCAAAATGTCCAAGTGGCTTGGTTGTAGAGAACTGTTCTTGTAATACTTTCACAAAAGCACATGCAAAAGTCCTGATATGCCTTCTCTCACCATGTCGCTCCGAAAAGGAACTAGTTATACTGCGATATAATTTGGTGAATTCCAATAATTACCTATAATTACTACCAATAATGTGAATCAAATGGGAAGTGATATTTCAAACTAGACATATCCCCTTTGCTGCCGATGGTTTTCCCCCGCCTTTAGCGTTGCGCGTAGACCCGGACGGTGCCATCTTCTCCTGCAGCTAAGACTTGACCGATGCTCCCAGGATTCACCGCCAAGGAATTCACTTTGCCACCTTCCGTGTCGATGTGACCTGGGGTAGAATGGCTGGATCTGAATGGGCTGGTGATGATGGTGATGGTTTCTAGATGATTTTGGAAAGATGGGAGGAATCATGTTTTTCAAAAATTGGTGATTAGAGGGGTAGATTTGAATGAATCAATGATAAAGCTGATACATGATTGTATTCATTTAAAGAAAACCAATGGGAAAAAGAGGTTGTTTGTTTTGGTAAAGCTGCATGCTTTCATGCAAAGGTGCCATATTTTGTTTTTCGGCCACAGTTTAAATAAATTGCCAATGGGGATGAAGTTCAAGTCCTTCAGGGAAAACAAAAACGTATTTTGGTTGAGTAAAATATGACCTTCATAGCGCCCCGCTTCGGGGGGGACACTGACTGACCCACTTGGCACACCCAAGTGACATAACGCCGTCTTTCCTGCCAACTCCCAAAGGTAGATTTGACCACCTCGTGGTGCATGTCAACAGATCAAACCAGTCACCACATGACCAGGAAATATATAATGTATATAAATATAAAGATGTATCTGCATAAATATATATAAATAAATAAATAAATAAATATTATATAATATGCCTATTGACTCACATTCAACTAGACCTTTTCAGGACTCAATCCAAAAAAATGGCTAGACTTCAAAACCTCCATCTAGGGGGCCTGCCTGTGGGTTGATGAGAGGATAAGATTCCAAACAGTCTGCAGCCATTGGTTGGGTCTTGGTGGGGCTCATTTCATTCTGGATCGGTTAAAACTAAAGTTTGCCAAGATGATTGAGATGTACCACGAGGCATGAAATTCATGGCACTATCCTGACATGATAACATACACCACCCAATTAATCCATTGAAGAGAACTATGCAGGACAACAACAACAGTGTTTTCCGCATCCTGTGTTCAGAAAACCGACATCAGCATACACAACACTCAGGCAAACAACAAAATTAGAAAGGTATAGTATAGAAAGGTCACAAACAAAAAAACAAAAACAAGGGTGGATTTTAGTTTTTGATGTCATCAACAAGTGAATATTATCAACCTCACCCAGATCTGATACTTTCGCAATCAGCCCAGGCACTAAAGTGTCCTGAATAGATGGCGTTGCCGCCCGGAATCATGGCCAAACTGGACACTGGCCCTGCAAAAGCGGCATAGATTTGACCTTGTGGCTGCAAGCTGAACGATGCGATCGGGCGAACAAAATGATTGATTGATTGATTGATTGATTGATTGATTGATTGATTGATTGATTGATTGATTGATTGATTGATTGATTGATTGATTGCATGTTCCAGGCAAATCCCCAAGAATAATACCGTAAAAAACTTGAATCATGAGCTGTATTGGGACCATTAATTTTGCATCGAAATGAATCTGGGCTTGAGAATCTGGAAGATCATTTGGTCACTAGGATTTGCCAGTGGAAAACCAACCCCTGATCGTCTCCTAATCCCTAATCCATTCACAAACAGCTCGCTTGGAAAAGTCATTCCTCAAAAAGGATCAAAAAGGATGGACAGTGTATACACCTGATATACACCATCGCTAACTTCAAAACATCTGGGCAATTTTTCCACAAGATCACCAAATAACGCCATGTTTTCCGTAACCATTCCAACCCAGCAACCAATTGGATGACCGTTGGTGGCTCGCCATTGGCGAATGAAACCATCATGGCCACCGGAGAAGAAGGAATTGCCGGCAGGTGCGGCCAGAAGCGCCGTTACGCAGCCTGCGTGTGCCTTAGGCACGACCTGGGGATGGAGGTCTGAGTCATGAAGTAATGGGATGCACATGGCAAGAGATGCAGGGTTGATAGTTTTTGCTTTCAGGGAACTTGTAGTAAAATGCCTCCAAGATTGTTCCAGTTGTGAAATTGTGAATCACTTGCGATTTGAGTATCTTGGGGCTCATACACTCATAACCACTGTTGACTCGTCATAATGTGGGTCGTTTAGGTTTTTGCTTGATCAAGGCTACTCATGACCACATAATCAAATCTGACGACTGATTTACTGTACATACTGGGCACATTACTATTCTAGATCTTCCTACCACTGCTGGTTGGCAAAAAGGCCAACCATTCCAGGACCCGGGATTTGCCATGACTTACCCTTGCGACTTTGGAGGTGGTGGTGGTGCTGGGATGTGGTGGATGGGTGGGTGGGGGCAGCGTTGGTCGGGCTCGGTGGAATCAAGTCACTTTGGTACAATCCCAAGAAAACAAGTGCTTGGATACCAACTGGTAGCTTGATTGAATCTGGGTAAACCAACATACACTTTGTGGTTATGTAACTATAGCAATTAACCAAACTGAATGGTGATTCATTCGGTCGAGTAAGCTGTAGTTTCTCCGTTCAGCCAAGTTGGAAGGTAAGCGACTGCAACAATGAAGCCATTGTAGGTCCTCCAAGTGCCTGCGTGTGACACGAAACTTCCCAGGTGAACTGTGAGGAGATCATGACCTCCCGACCTCCCTTGACTGGTGTTGAAAGGTCTGTTGAACATCTTTAAACAAAAAGGGTGACTTAGTTCCTGGTGCATGAGGGCTTGGGAGAGTACTTGCTTCCTGGAATAGGTTTATTTCCTTTGATTGAGTAAAAGACATTCTGAAGCAGTAATTACCTAAAGACCCGCCCAACAAAAATGAGATTTGGTATGTGGATCCCAAATTGGCGCCTTAAAAGATCCAGTGGTGTTTAACTGGAATCAACAATCTTCCAAGCGAAGAAGGTCTGTCATTATCTATCTCACCAGCCCGAGCACTGGAATGGGGTGGTCTCTAACTCTTCATGTTCTTACAAGTGGCATCAACATAGATTTTGAAACATTGTCTATAAATCAACAAAAAACGCACTTCCACCTCAAAAAACAGCTGTTCACAACAAGCATGTTCTATCTCCCACTTGGTCCCAGGTACGTATGCTGCCATCCTCATAGCCCAGCACAAAAAGAGTATCGGAAGGGATTTCAACAATTGACGTCACAGCTCCCCAGCCATCGGGTTTGTAGAAGAAATTGGGGACATCACCCCAAGCAAGGTTCCTCGAATGGCATTGGTGGCATTGGGCAAAGTTGCTTGGTGATGTTGCGATTTTTTAGCTATCTCAAACGCTTGGCTGTTGGTAGTTATCCTTGGCAAGAAAGGAAAAACAATCAAAAAGGATCAACGCACTTGAGCGTCAAACATGTTTGACTTTGAGGCCAAAAGAAACATGACATGATTAGTCTACATTCTACATTAAAAGCAAGACATTTGCACATACGTGTGTTGCCAATTCTGAAAATGACAATAGTTGATTGGAATGCCAAATGTAGAAGATGATGGCGCCATGTTCTGTCTCTTTTATCAGGGTAATTCTGTCATGCCTAATCATTCGGTGGAGACATCGACCAGCTTCCCAGGCAAAAAATCGCAGAAATTAGCCGTAGCCAACAATACCACATCATCCCCAAAATCCCGGACTGCGACGTTGTGCTGATTGGTGTTGCATTAAATGTGTATCCAAATATAGGTGGTACCATGGCATTGGAATACATGAGCTACTCTTTGTCTGAACTATGGGATCCTTGCAAGGCTTCTTTGGTGGCAGAGCCTTCCACGAACCACGTGCTCACCATCACAAACCATCACCATTGAAAGGCCCCCCAACCTCCCACCACCTAGTGTCGTTGCCGCCATGTTGAGCCGAGGAGCGTAAAGGTATTATCCCAGGGTGCTGCTATACTGGAGCGATGTAACTTGTTGTACAGCAACCAGATTTCACTTTTACCTTGCAATGCCATAGAACTGGCAATGCAAAATCAAAGTGGATCTGAGCATACTTTACAACGGCATGACATTATCAACCCCAGCATTAGTGGGTTCATTGGGTGGTGTCCACTGTTAAGAATCAGTAGGAATGAGTTCCACTTTATGTCCAAAGCGATCGCCATGTTAGCTCACGACATTACATAAATTGAAACATCTTCACTTAGGACCTTCCATCATGATCACCGCAAAACAAGCCAACTACCCGAACCGACTCTGTTGACAGCTGACGGAGGTGGACATGAGTGTGCAATTTCTTCAGCCATGGGGTATCTTTGTGCCTCAGCCGGTGACGGGAACTCAAACCCTTCCACAAGTAAGACAACAACAACAACAACAACAACAACAACAACAACAACAACAACAACCACCCAATTCTTTGTTCAACATTTAACAACCATAATTAGCTGTTCCGATGGGAGGTTCCAAAACATTGGTGTTTTTTTTGGTTGGTGCTTTGGAATCTTTTGGCGGGGTGCATGAAACAGCATTGAAGCCGCTGGCTAACAAAGGGTCGCAACAAGAAGTATAGGTACCGAAACAAGTCAACAAAACTACTATACAAATTAGCAGGCTCTAAGGAACAAATTGAACAAAACACTTTCGGTTTTTGCATAAGCATTCAACAACAGCAAAAACACTTTAGTCTATTTCACCCTGTCCGGATTTTTTCAACAGAAGATCCCCCCCAACAAAAACACAACACAAAACACATCTTTTCATTTCGCACATGTCTTCAGACCTTTGACCAAAAAAATTATACCTCTCCCCGGCCAAGACTCAGTTCACGATCAGGAGATACCAAAGAACCTGCGCTGTGGATAGTTGTTGATGGGAAAAGGTGGCCCATTTCTTGGAACCAAAACTTCCAGTTCAGTTAAGTTAAGTGTGGACCAATTGGAATCCAAAAAGTTTCAAACAAAAAGCCGATTGCATTTGGTATCCCTGGTCTCTATAATCTCATATAATCTCTAGCTTTTTTGACTTGATCTTTTACTGTTCATACTGCTTAGAGACCTTGTGCTCGCTGCCAAATGGTTTCTCTTGGATTGGATCTTACTATCAAAATTAATTCAATGAATCTCCACACATCGGAGCTTGGTGTATTGCCCTTCAGGCTTTCACGAGGAGCTGCCAAAAGATTCTCTGCTTCAGTAGGCTTATAAAATCTTGGGAATCATTTGCAAACATCACAACATATCACAATAACATCAGAAAATATCTTGAATGATCATGCTTTTGGTGTATACCTTCTGGGCATCCCAAACTACTGTTTATATAAGACAAATACCGAGCCCAAGTCAAGGATCATTACTAGACTACTTGTTGAACATGAAAGTGAAACATGGATCCCTCCCATCCAGCGTAACTTTTTTTCGCCGATTGTTTCAGGACCCGCAACTTCTGTTTCCAGCCCATCCACTTGGGACCCTCCGCCTACGACATCGTAGCGAGTGTCGTTGTCGACGTCATCAGCAAGACGTCTGGACGTGTCCGTGTAGCCCTTGAACAAGTTCCACCCTTGAGATGTCTGATCTTTGGAGGGCTTTTGTCACTTTTGTCTGGATCTTGCATTGTGAGGCTGGCAAGAAAAAGTTAAATCTAAGCAACCGTGGATAGTCATTATAGGAATTACACGACCTGTTGCTGCTAATATTGCTCAGTTTAGCCCCAAGAAAGTGTGAAGTTGAGTCTTCCAGGTTAAGTTTCTGATAAAGCGTGGATGAGGAGTCCGGAATGGTACATCCGGTGGCAGGCGGCTACACCCCTGAACTATCTAAATGCAGGTTAATACACGACATTGATGCAACAAACAATGGAAGGATACATTTCTGCTCAATTCTCAGCTCCTAAGCACACCTTTGAAGGTTGTCTGTGAGGTGAGGTCCCGAACTATGTTTGAATAGGTTGGTTACTTGGAAATTTCGTGGCTGAACAAACCTGAGGCCCAACACCAGAAGTGAAACCTTTAACTTCTTGACATGGTGAAATATCAAATGACGTTGCTCAACATATGCCCCGGAAAAAAGTTGTGGTCACGTGTGGTCGTTAGGCATTTTTTATCCAAGAATCAAATCAAAGCAGCACATTGTGAATCTATGGGAATCTCTGAAGCGATGAAAGAAATGACTCTCATGTTTCTCCTCTGGGTCGAATTCAGTAGCGCTACTTCGCGACACTTCATGTATCCAATAGTGAACCCCTACTCAACAGGGCATAAACAAGCAAAAGCATTCTCTTCACCCAAAATGGCCCAACAAATCTTGCATCTCCAAAGCTAAGCCAGCAAAGCCGGGCGTCGATGCTCCCACCAAGAGAGGAGGGCGTTCTTGATGTCACTTGACGTGTCCCAAATAGGCCACTTCCTTATATAAATCTCTCACTGGAAGGGTACGCTTCTCACTATTTCTCACCAAGATGTAGTTTGTTCAATCAGGTTCCTGGTGGCTTTAGCTCGCGATCTATTGGATTTGAAAGTAAAGTGTATCTATATATATATATACGATATTGTATTTAGAAAAAAGGGTAATGGCTTTGACCCCGACCAAATTCAGGTAGATAAATCATGATGCTTTGGGACCATGACAACTTCAAGTCTTCCGCTTGTCTAGCGTGATTGAGAGCAAATTGAAAACGCCATGGCTTCATTTTTAAGGAATCGCCCAGGGAAAAGCATCCTGGCAGTCCATAAATGCCAGTTGGAAGGCATCTTCATCATCATCATCATTCATCATATTCTCCTTCAAGCTGCAAGGTCAAACAGTTGTTTGCACTTGGAGTCGGCTCCACACAAAATTGGACTTCTATTCTCCCTCACTTAGGGTCAAACACCTCCCCAGTCCTTAGAGTTACAACAATTCACCATTGATCCAAACCATTCATCCAAAAAGGCGTGTTTGTAAAAAGGCGGGTGGCGTGTAGTAGCCAAAGTCCTTCTCAATCTCCCAACGGAACTCCAATTTTGGATCCACTGGCACTGATAGAAAATGGCTCACTTTAAACTCCCACAAGGCAGCATAACCTCAGTAATTTGGTGTTTTTTTTTGGGGGGGGGATGCCCATGTGTTGCCATTGTGTCAGGTTTTCAAAATGGAGACTTCCAAAAATTCCGTGTGAGGATGGGACTCCTGAATGCTGCAAGTGGAAAAATACAGACTACAGTACCGATCCTAAGCAGAATCGCATACCGAAAGGAAAAATGTCTTCACCATCTGTTTGCAATTACCACTGAATGAATACAGTAATATCATGGAGAGTTTTTCCTTGTGATATGTTTGTCAGGTCAACTGGGATTTTCCTGTCAACTAATTTCACCACAATTTTGGCAGCAACTTGCCGTCTCAAGGAACTGTTGCTCAAACCCACCACCGTTGTCTCGTAGGCGTTGATACCAATGCATCCTGTTACAGACACTGGCCCTGCATCTTTACGAGGATCTTCAGGAGTAAATTCCATCTCCTTGCACTGGCGACGATCACTCTTCACGGTCGATGTGGAGTGTAGTGTACCTGTGCACCTTCCTGAAATACATACTCGTTTACTGAGACGGGAATGTCAAAATATCTACTGCCGTATTAACCAGGTGGAATCAAACCCGAAATCGGACTATAATGACAGGCCTCCCGAGTAAAGGTTGTTACAGTCTTGCCACTTATACCATGACTCATGGTCAAGTTTGAAAAATCGTGATGTGACATGGTCTGTTGCAATGGTTGCTGTTGCTGCTTCTAGACTATACAAATCTAGGCAAATGATAGTACAAAAGAAGATTGAAGACTATATACTGTACATCTATATGCCCCAACCCCAAACATGCTTGTTTTGTAGGGGCCTCAAAACCAACAAGATCCATATACTCAGTAGATGAACAAGCGCTACATGGGAGTTGGATGTAGCTCGGGGGCGTTCACCAAACAACGACCTCATGGGGTCTGGGGTCATGTGATGTCGGAACTACTGAGTTGGATTATGATATTCTTAAAGAGCAAGATCCGAATCATCATGGCGACTGTGCTGCTTCCATTGCTTTTCATGAGCTCCCTGGGATTTTTTATCATGTAACTATTTGGAGTGGTGTTTTGAGGGATGTTCCAAATAAGGGATGGCCTGGTAAGTCATACATTCAGGGTCCAACGGCATGCAAGCAATTGGAAACTGTCTGAAGCGACAATGAATATCTTTGGGAATTCCTTGATTCAGAATCCTGGGACCAAAACCAACGGTGGTATGAATGTAAAGGATGTTCTTGTTGTTTGAAGTTTTCAATCATCTTCAAGCATCACCTTTTCACAATTCACAGAGTCCAGAACTTGGTAGGTCAACATCCAATGTGCCCATCCTTTTGAGCTTCTTGAAGAAGTCTTAGAAATAGAGGGGCCAGGCCCCCAAAGTCTAATGTATGGGCTTTTAGGTATGTTTGCATTAATTTAAGCTGTGGATGCCTGGAACTGATTTCAAAATCAGGATTGGATGCGCCCATCCTGTGTAAAGGCATTGATTTTTGAATGGCGATTTTGCAATCCACGAACATGCTTATAAAAGTGGCCCTTTGATTTGGTTGTTTCCCATTGAAAACCCAACATCCATCAAACTTTGTGAACCATAGAAAAGCCACGTATAGATTCCATAGATTTGCGTCCCATCCCTCTCATCTGAAACGCCAAGTGTCCATGGAATCGGTAAAATCATGTCCTGCCTGTAGCGGGAGCTTCCCCGGTGGCGTGATTCTAAACCTGACCTTTGAAAAGCCGGTTCCTCCAAACCAACCCTTTGAATGACAAAATGGCCATGTTTCATCTAATGATTGGAGGTCATGGTAGATTCCTTGTTTTTTTGGGGGGGTTCATCTTCTATTATTTTCTTAGGGTCGGTATAGCCAAGTGCAGCTATGAATTTCCCAGCAAAAAGACGATTTCCAGGCAGATTTGTTGGTTTGGAAAGGTATATTTGTAATATAAATATAAATAAAATATACATGTGTGTAGATACTTTTTGGATCTCATCTCATGCACCAACTCCGACTTAGCACCCAGGTCTCGCCTGTACCAACCAAACGATGGCCTCCTTTTTAGTGGCAGCACAGAAAAAGGTTGCATCGTGGAACGGGGCAACCTTAGAAGCAACGGTAGCAGTGGCGAAGTGGGAAGGATCCCCTGTCGATTTGAAGTTGGTTGCCTGTTTGGAAAAGGTTGTTGTCATCCATGATCCATGATTTAATGATAATACTACATCACTTCTGTAGGAAAATTGATGATGCTAACTTCCCGAAAATCAACTTATAAAATCATGGTCCATCCTGATTGAAGGATTCTGTTTGAAATAAGGCAAGGTCTGTTTTTTAAACACACAGTAGCTTTCAACCAGAAGAAACAACTGCTGGACTTGGCCAAGGCAACTTGCAAAAGCGCTGAGGTATGTGATGAGTAATTCCTCAACAAACCCAAATTTCCTTCAGCAATGCGCCACTTGAAGACCTTGGGATCAGGGAGTTGTGAATGTCTCCAAGGTTGATGCTTTTCTTTTTCTCATTCAGAAATCTCCACTTTCATGTTTGGAGGCAGGGCTGTTCAATTGTTGAGTCTCAAACCTGTAATTCACCCCAAGTGGTTACAATGACAGGTGTTGCTGGAAACTATGTCCAATTTCCTTAAGGATTGGATTCCCCAGAAAGAAATCGTATAAAGCCAGCGGAGTGGAAACAACCTCAACTGAACATTTTGCCATTTGACTTTGTAAATACTGGTCTACTAGCCCCAATCTTCCAAAAGGCCTTCAAACCTCCGGGGCATATCTCTTAGGCCAAGGGTTCGAAACCTATAGTGGCAACAACCCCAACCAACAGTTGGCTATTGGTAGATTTCATGTTCTCAAACAAACCCCCAATGTGACATTGAAGAACTGCGTGGTTGATCGTGATCTTTCACACAAATTGGTACGTATTTGTTGGAAGTATCATAGTCAGTTCGGATGTAGGAATCCAAAGGGTACAATTCTCAAAACCCATCCCAAACGCTACGGGTTCTCGGCCTGCTGGTCGTCTCCACCACTCAAGGCTTCAGTCGCTCCCGGCACCACTGCCACCGAATTCACGCTGACGCCCTCGTCGCTCTTGTGCAGCGTGAAGACGTTGAGCTGCGGCGCGTGGAGGGTGTAGGGGTTGGCTGGCGAAGGAAACGGGAAATTAGTGATTTGAGGTTAAGATGTGGGGAGAGAACATGGAGAATTTGGACGGGTTGGTGGAAAATGGATTAGTGACTTGGGTTATTGAATATCCATGAACTTACCTTTCTCGGTTGGTCCTGCAAAGAATGGCTGACGAGCCGCTTCGGAAGCTGATAAACATGTAAGTTTGGGCGCTTTAGATGATCATTCAGTGATTTGGCTTTATATTGTGTGAGACATGTGAACATTCAATCCCTGAAGATCTGAAGGGTTTTGAAGAGGGACAAATACATTAAACATCCAAGTTAGGTATATTATCAGGTTAAACCTAAACCAATAAGATTGGCCACTAGCACCCCTAGATTCCCATACTTGTCTTGGCAATTGGAAGACAACTCGTCCGCAAGACGACGAATTAAGATACATACAACTTACAACATGAAAACCTAGTCTTGACATCTATCCCAACCGCTCCATTTCTTATTTTCGGAACATAGACTTGACATCGCAACATATGCTGCAAATTCAAGCAAAAGTAGATAAATGTTTACAATTGTTTACATAAAGCACTTGCAGAAGCATCTGGGTATGTGACTGCCTGATTGAACCAGCTTTCAGCTTGTAACTTGGGCCATTCCCCCTTCTAGCTGAATACAGTACTGCCAAATGGCCTAAAGATTCCCAGATCCCCAATGCTAAGAGCTCCGGTCAGAAAGCCAGCCGTCTCCCGGCCCATCAACAGCTAAGAGACAATGCCGTAGTGTAGATTATCCCTGGCAGAAAAAAACAAGGTGAGGCAGAAAAGACCCTGTCCCAAGGTCGACGTACTTCTCATGCAACATCCCAGGGTTGGTAAAATACCTCTAGACTACCTATCAAAATCACAAAAATTCTGAAAGCTTCTGATTCACAACATCTAATTTTGTCTGCACCATCAAAGGCCAAACACATCTTTACACAATGACAGGAGGTATTCTCAGTATCCCCACTGGCCCAACTTCCACCTGCAACTCCAGGCATCATCCTCTTCACAACCAGGTGGAAGTGTTCCATCCTTTACCGCCTTGTAGACCAAATGATTCCTCGGGGAACAGGAACACCAGTTTGCCCCTGAAAATAGACCCCTGGAAGAGAGATTCCTATTGGAATCCTATTGGAAATGACCATTTTTAGGGGCTGTGTTAGTTTTAGGGAGTGTAACGGCTGGTGAATGATATCAATTGACAATTGGTGGTTTGTGGGGTGCTGCGTTAGAATGCCAAAGCACGAGTCAGTGAGAAAAAACAACATGGGCTCCGGTAAACAAATGGTTTCAATGACACATGCATCTTCTTCCATCGCCCCTTTTCCAGCCAGCCATGTTGGTTTACCAGAGTGTACCATGGAAGCAGCCAAAGTGCCATTGATCTTGTGTCAGTTCGGATCTTGTGACATCAAGCTCTTCCTCACACCACCTGCGATGCATTGGTTTGGCATAGAAACATTGGATACAAATGAATACACACTTCACTATAACAATCAAAGTGGTATAGCAACCGCGCAATCCAACAATATCCAACACATATCACATATCGCTAAAAAAACAGCTTTGATGGAACCAGCCATT
The DNA here is from genome assembly GCA_000507305.1 of Breviolum minutum Mf 1.05b.01. Taxonomy (NCBI): domain Eukaryota; class Dinophyceae; order Suessiales; family Symbiodiniaceae; genus Breviolum; species Breviolum minutum. Next base: position 152,153 of record DF240452.1, on the reverse strand, counting down.
TCTGGGGGGGGAAAATGCATAATTGTTATATAATTTTCAACCTAACCATCCCTTTTTTTTGGTAAGGCGACTTTAAAGTCAGGATAAAAGTTCACCCTAAGTTTATGTTTTTTTTTTTCAACTGCCTTGTGACTTTCTGGTCGAAATGTAAGTTGAAGCAACTTCCTTCTGTCAGAACATTTGGGGGGGCGGGGGTGAATCCTGTTGCAACAAAACCACCATCTCCTTCGTGCAAAATGATGCCATTTTTCCATATTATCATCCATTTTTTGAGTCCACTTGACAACCGAGGTACATCTCTTTGGTCTTTCCTGCTTTGCATGCTGAAGACCAAGCATTAAGACCATTCCCACAATAAGCTTCGTCATAGCAGCATTGTTGCCTTGGAGGTTGAATCGTCAAAGCTTGTATGAGCCTACACAGCCGGGTATAGAAACATCGAAATGAAGGAAGATGACCTCTTCTCAAATGATTGGAATCTCCTCTTCTGGGGCAATGCCCAGATTTTTTGGTTTGTTATAGGGTTGAAATTTAAGCCTCAAAAGCCCATGTTTCCTCAGAGTCAGATGATGTTCGAAAGGGGGGCCTTACCTCACTTGGAGAACACTCGCTGTTATATTGGAGCTCTAATATGCAGTAATTAAATAATCACAACAAAATAATACACACATATATATATATATACATACAAATACGATTTACAAATGACCAAAAAATCGTATCTTCTATGGGATGTGGGCATGTCCAAAATTGGCGAGACAACACCATTTGAACAAAATGTTGTTTTGCCTGCTTCAATTTTGTCAAATTTGGGCGAATGAAATGGCATAATTTCACCTTCAAGAAATATTTGGGAGAAGCTTCAGGAGCAACCAGCCGTAATCAGTCTACAGTATACGTCTAAAAAAGGAAACGCAACATTTTTTCCAGTTCTGCATGAAATCATTGCAGTTGGTGACGCAGAACGTATCCACAAGCTCCCAAAATTGGGCAACAATTTCTAAAGAACTCACTTGTTATCACTCAACGGGGAATCCTACCACGCCAGGTTGCTGGCAGGTCGAAAACGTGCATTTCTTCGGTGGGAAGGGACGCTTGAAAAGGTACCTCGTCACGTCGAGACAAGCTGTTAATTGTTGGGTGTATCTTTCCTATGTTTCTCCATCTCCAAGCAACCCACAGATGAAAATCTGGCGATGCTGCAAAAACCATCCATGATTAGTTGGAGAGTAAATTGGAACACATGTCACGATGAGGATGATTTGACTGAAAAAACGTATTGCAAGCTCCCCAACAGTGAAGTAAGTTTAGGTGGAAATGGGAATCCAATCCAGCATACACCCAGTGATTATCTCATTAGCATCCCCTCACACAACAGTCTCAAGCTGCAGTGACACTTTCCAACATCCATCGTCTACCATATGGCAGATTTGTGGCTGGCTAGTGCTCAACCACCAACCAGTTGCTCAGTCGCTTGGATCCAAATTCCGGCAGTATATGAAGTATGAGACTTCAATATTGACCTTCACCCTCTTCAAGCAACTATATATATATATAATGTCATATGTTCCAAGGGTACCATCGTCATTTCAATTAGCCTTCCTCCTATCATCAACCAGTTCATTACAAAACAGCTCATTTGCTGGTACAGGACACTCGGTTGTTGGAGCACTCATATTTTACTGGTTGCAATGGTTTGGTTACCAGAAACACGGCACATGATATAGCTACAATGGTTTCAAACTTTAAAGCTCCTTAAAGCCTCCTTGCCAGTTGCCGGGCCCAACATCAAATCCCCCTTCTTGTTGGGCAGCCAGAGGTTTATTGATATTCAATCCAAGTGAAACAATGTAGCTACCCAGCTGCCAGTGTGACATTTTATGAGGGGAATCAATCATTGATTCATCTTTGTTGAAGGCAAGCATCGGCGATTCACAGATAGTTTCTGCGCACGTAGCTTGACAGCATCGATCTTTGCACTCCTCCTTGGTTTTTTGGAAAATGGATGTCATACGAGATCAGGACATCAAGGGTCACTTGAGGAACACAAACTCTATCTCCAAATGACTGGACCAATCATTAGATCCTGTGGGTTTTTGCAAATTCCGGTAGGGGTGCTCCAATTGCAACTTGGAAAAGTGCCCTCAAATTGAATCATCTTCCACAAATTTAATGTGGACTAAAAATGGATGGCAACCATCACCTTGGTGTTGGATGCAACTGTACGTGCACCATCCCGTACATCATTGGGAAACGAGACAATGATGGAACCGTTCTTTGCAAGTGTTGAAAATGGAATTAGGCTTACATCATCCTGAAAATAATCTGAAAACTACGCTTAAACATTCAACTCAAAGATATCCCATGTGCTTTATAATTCATGGTGAATCATAGCCATGCTTACCACCGAACCCTTCCAATCAAACATGGCTTTCATGGGAGATGGGCTTTCAACATCTTTTCCCTTGGTTGCTCTTGGAATACGTCCTGGCTGCCCAAAGTGGAAGTTCTGATGGAATCTGAGAGGAAATCGGACCCATGCCTAAAGAAAATGATAAGAAGGTCCTAAGGCATTCCCTGGAAACGACTAAATCCCATGTCATTGCACCTCAAACACGGAGGCCAAGACACTTCCCCCTGGCAAAGCTTTCGATGTCGGTGGAGCCCTTCCAAGCCGGCTGGAACTGTCCTGAAAGTTTCAAAATTGGAGGGATGCTTCGACGTTCTCTTTGCCCCTCTGTCAATAAACGAAGAAACAAATATAAATGATAATGAAAAAACAAATTAACAACTACTCTAAATATACAAACTGCATAACATGTGCAACATGTACACCACATGTGCATCCAAAATGAAAGTAATAATCATACCCAACGATAAAACAAATAGAACACATCTTGTTTGTCAAACCCTGGCAAGATGTAGACCAATCCCCATCAAATCCCCCTAACCAAAGCAGGACTCTTGGTGATTTAGACTGTTCTTTGAAAACAGCTGTGACAGTGTCATGACCAAGAAAGGATTCCCAACAAACTGCTCCCCCGTCCACCTGCTGAAATGAAAGGACTTGATGATGGTGTTGATAACAGGTCTTATTGCAGGAAGCACTGTCATCATTTTGAATCCGTAAATGGAGGCAGTGAAGATATGCAGAAGTGATCGGGAACCATCAACAAATCAAATGGCATCTTGGATGTTTCCAGGTTGGAATTCAAATTTGAATCGACGTCATGACATGATTGCACGAGCGTCTTTCACAAGAGGTAAATGAACTGGCAGGAAACTAGCCAGCATCCAATATGTGTCTCAAAATTCGGCACCTCAAACATCCCTTAGGGAAACCTTGTATGCCTTTCAAGAGCAAAGCCCCCACATCCTTACACCCCATAAGTCACAACGGGCCTGACAAATTAAAAAATGTGCGATTTGGATGGGCCAGAGACTCATGGGCCAGAAACATTAGGTATGGCAATGAAACACCTTTGCCGGAGATCTCATTTGCTACAATGTTTCCTAGTGATGGTTTGACTTGTTCTTTGAGAATCTAAGTGGCTTAATACTTTTCAAATGGAGACGAATCCACCACCTACATTTTGGTATAGGATCCCTACGTAAATTTCAAGCTTGCAAGAACTTTGGGCCCCATCCACAAGTCCATTGCCAAACACCTTGAAGTGAGGATGATCTTGAAAAGGGAGAATCCTGTACATAGTTTCCCTTTTGAAGGTGCCATAATATGATGTCAAACCATGTCAAGCCATGATGTTTGCATGTCAGCATGTCGTGATGGAACTGTTTAAGGAGAACCTGTGCTGCCAAGTCTCCTAGAAGCGAAGATGCCCCCGAGATTCGCAGAACAGCTCCAGCCTTCCTTTGTAAAACCGGATCTGGACCCAAGCGTCTAAGTTAGTGGTTCAGTTCATTTTTCAAGTAACTTCCCAAACATTCAAAGCCAGTTTGAATTGGAGATTTCGCTTTGATACCATTGCTTGACTGAAAAAATGTCAAGAAAATGAAGGCGTGGGCCAAGCTAGTTTGTAGTGATGGTGATGATGATGATGATGATGATGATGATGATGATGATGATGATGATGATGGTGATGATGATGATGATGATGATGATGATGTTGATGATGATGATGATGATGATGATGATGATGTTGATGAGGACGTCCATGATGCAAATGAAAATAAACATGATGATGATAATAACGATGATGTCGGTGAGGATGTCCATAATGAAAATGATGAACATACCATGAACTTGAACATGAACTTGAACATGATGATGAGGAGGCTGATGATGAGGATGAGGATGAGGATGATGAAAATGATGATGACGTTGGTGATAGTGGTGATGGTGGTGGTGACGATGCTAGGCAATCATAAAGAATAGTTGATAAACAGCAAATGACAATAATCAGCAAGAAATACCAATCTGCAAAGTTGAAGCTAATTTTACAACCAAATCTAAGGCCCTTTGAGGAGGACTCCTCTTTGTTTCCGCACCCTTTGGGGTGACCTTGGCTGAGTTTGCTTTCAACTATTTGGCTAGACCAATGTTAATTGAAGAGCATACTGAACACGGTTGTGCTGTTATTGCTAATGGTATCGCTGCTGTTCATAGTTGCCTCTTGTCTTTTGTCTTGTTGGTCCTGTTCTCCATGATATTGTCGTCGCTGTTGACGTTGCTGTTGTTGCTGTTGCTGCTGCTGGTGAACAGTTTGCTTTGCCCAGGTGCAGGTAAAGATAAAACATGGATCTGCTAACTCGTTTTGAGGATTATGGGTCTCCTTAGGTTGCAGTTCTTAGCCGCTTTTGGATGAAGGGTGCTTCACCACAGTCAAGACAGCATACGAAGGCAGTGTCAACAGGCTGATCAGCAACATGCATGTATATAATTAACATTAAACAAATGTTATTAACAAATATATTGCGCTATTATAACATCAAGCAAACACAATGCAAAAGAAACAAACACATACAAACACTATAACAGATCAGCTACAATATCATGGCAGTGAATGGCTTCGCAACAGCTCCTGAGCGAGTGGGAAAATGAAAACATCTGGGTAAATCATGGTGAACCACAGCGCCAATAGCAACCACCAGAATAATACCGTACCATTGTTAGTACAAAACTGCATTTAGCACCAAAATGTTTGACTGGAACCCTAGGTGAAGCCAAACAACCCAAGGATTTTCATAAGCAAAGCTCCTGCACCCTGGAAATTTCACCCCAAGGCGATTTTCTGTGGAGTGGTTGCCAACCATTGGAACAACATATGTGGTGCTTATTAAACATGAACCTTCTTCCAAAAATAAAGGGACAGGTGGAGGCTGAGGGTGATTTTTTCCAAAAAGGGAATGGTGGAAGCACAAACAAAAAGCAAATATGTGGCTTTTCTTTTCCCATCAGACCTATCCTAACCTTGAATCACTATAGAAGTTAGGAGGTGATAGAACACAGATTCAAGACAACCGGTTCCTTTCGCAAAAATTATCCGGCAAAGAAGTCCTGAGGTACTGAAGTCCCTCAATTCAACCCACAAAATCAGCTTACAGTTTCCGTCAACTTGCAAGCTTGCACAAGAATCATAGAAAAAATCGTTGGCTCGCTTCTATTTGTTGTTTTTTGTTGGAAACGGCTGTTCTGAGAGGAGTTGTTTCAAACATGTTCCTCCAAATTTTCCTCAAAATCTCAGACGAAGATGCTCCAAGCAATCATCGGAGGAGGGATCACCTTTGCAAGTTCCCCTTTTTTTCGCCTGGGCGAACTGTCCGCAATCGACGCTGGGACAGAGTGTAAGTGTCCTCGGGGTGCGGCCGGCCGCAAAGAGGCCGGGTGTGGGATGAAGGGCCATTCCCAATCGTTTCATATGAAAGTTGGTGAACAAAAAACTATAACAAATGGTGCCTTTCTGGCCCTGGCTGTATTTACAACCTTGAGGTCCAAAGATGTTTATTGCTGTGAAAGTACTTGTAACTATCATTCTTCTGGTGGTTTTGATGGCTTCTCACTTGATTTATAGCAACGCCTTTGGCAAATCCTTTAAAGTGTCACAGTATCTTCATTCAAATGCAACCTGTCATCAAATGTCTGCATAGAAACAATACTCAATTTCAACGTTTCAAACAATAATGTGTACTCCAAGCATCGATTCCACCAGTTCCACCAAATCTCCTGTCTGTGCCGTTTCTCGGGGCGACAATGTGGTCTTCCAATAAGCTGCACAAGTCAAAGCTAGAACCTGCAGCTGCCAACGAAAGCGATCAGGCGTTCACTTGTAAAACTTGTAAGCGTGGTTTAGTGGAATGATACCTGATCCAACTGCCCAAGGGATTACAGCTGCCAGTGAAAGTTGAGCCTCTATCTTAAAGTGGAACGGGTGCAATATCGCCATTCAGAAAAATAGTAGCTATAGAGATTCATTTAGCCATATCCGTATCAAGCAATGTCTCTCACTCGTTGAATTCGTATCTTTGGAATGGCCGCCGGGTTTGAAGAAATAGCACCCCCTTTATTGGAGTGAAAAATCTGTATGTTTTCTTTGCTGGGATCTCGGCAGGTAATTAGATGAGAGTGGTTTAAAATGTTTAAAACAATGGATCTACAAGTGGTGGGAATCACAACTCTGCCTAGACTGGCAAAAATACTTTGTAGTCTTTGCTTGTGAAACTACCACATCTCCAATATATTCCTATATCTTTCAAACAAAATTAACATCGGTGAGACCTAGACCTAGTCACCATGTCTTGACACCAAGAGACTCCAAGGAGCACAAGGCCGACCCCCCAACGAAACCAAGGTCTTTTGGAAGATTGAGATGTCTCTGATGAAAGCAGAAGAGCATCTTCTGGTTGTTCTGTATCCATCTCGCTGGTTGGCTCTCTCATGCTGAAAAAAAGGAATGGCGGAAGGCCTAGAGCCAAACGCCTAAAGCAAGAAGCGTGTGAAACTTCAGACAGTGCTTGTTTTGACCGAACTGTAGTTGAGATATTTGGACCCCCTTTGGACCTTTTTGATACTAGGATAATATTGAATTAAACCTCCAGCATGGGGTTCTCTTTTACTGATAACGGGGAGTTCTGGTAAGATGAAAAAACGGCAACGCATACAATAGAAAGTCATATATACCTCAATATGCACATCAATCACACGCTTTATTTGGATCACCTATTGTGGGGACGGCCATCCATTTATACATACTTTGCCCGGGAAATCACTGGGATCTGATCTTGACAGCAATGACAGTGGTGAGAATAATGTGAGAAATACTTCTTTCTGTGAGGGTAATTAGGTTGACGAAATCCAAGCAATCAAATGTATGCAAATGTGTTCTGTTCAACCGCGGCTTGCATCCTGAATCAAGCGAATGAAGGACACTTCCTGTTGACGTGGGGGAGTTTCAACCCACTGTACAGCAAGTACTTCCCCTAAAGCCTAACAGCCTAACAAGTGCCAAAGGCTTGAGTACCACACAACCATTTGGTGAATCATCTGCTTAAATTAAACTTTTCACCAACAATAATTATTAATTAAAGGTATCTCTATATAATTTGGGACCTTCTATGGAACATTTCCTCAAGACTTCCCCTATCCAAATGCATCCATTTTGGGAGAAAAATCTGTCCCTTGAACTGGAACCCCTTCATTTCCCCACCTGCCGCGCCAAAATGTGGTCTAACGAATGTGCTTCATCCTAGGCGCCATGAGGTGATTGGAAACCCCCATGCGATCAACATTTACATGATGGATTTTTTGTCAAGCATGGCCATGGTCGATTACAGGCAAACGAGTCAGATTTCCATTCGATGAAGTCCAATTGGGGATACTGGCTGAGGACCATCTTTCACAAAAACCTCTTACCTGCCTACCAGCCGAAAAGGCACCCCGTACCGCAAGATACTGAAAGCGACATTCCAGGTAGCCCAGGGGGGGGTGCATAGGAGTTTCCACATATATAAGATGTCATCCAAAAATCCTCCAAAACAAATCATCGGCGAGAGCAAAAAATTCAGCATCCATGGCATCAGATTATCTACTGTGGATCCTGATCCCTCCATTTGAACAGTCCCAGGAAGTTTAGTTGGACACTCTAATGCTCAACCTTTCAGGCTAAACCAAAGCATCACCCTTTCCAATACTTTCCTCCACATTTGAACACGTTCGTCTTTAATACTGCAGCAATTATTTCACTATAGTATCCATTTTGCAAATTTGAACTTCAGGGTTGTAGTTAAGGTTGCAAGTTACAATCAATTTTTGTTCATCGCTTCTATAGTTTCCTTCCTTGTTAGATACCACTCTATCATCTCTACTCCCTGCGATTGGGTGCTCCAAACAGTGGAGGTGTGTCGTTTGGCCGACAGAGCTCCGCTGGAGACCCGGCTCACATCGGGGCCCGGGTCTACCTGGCGCCGGTGGAAGGGACTTTTTGAAGGCTAAGCCTATGGAATGACTATCAAAAACGGGTAGGTGATCAAAGTAAGAATCCTGACCCACTATAAACCTTTATCAAACACAATATATCATATAAATCTCAATAAAATAAATAGAATATATATACATCCCGGGAATCTGAATTATTTTTCATTGAAGTCACTTCTTGGGAGGCATTCAAATCATTCAAGCATTCCCAACTGAACTTAAAACAAATAGCCAAAATATCTTTTCATGAAAATTCTAAGCCTATGTCTGACAGGAATGACCTTGTAAGGCCAATCCCAAGAGCTGATGAGACACTTCTTCGGTCCGTGAAGTTCAGGTGCTTCCAAAAACGATTGGCGAATGTCGTAACCCCATTTGCGCTACTCATGACCCCTGAACACTGAAACCAACCGCTATTTCAAAAACCCCTTAGAGCCAGGTTATCATGATAAAGTGCAGGGTGACGATAATCTTCAACCCCTATTTGTTCAGGCGCGAGCTGTTTTTGGGGATGTTTTTGGGCTATATATATATATATATACATGATCAACGCTGTGACTCGGGTTGTTCTGTTTTACGCTTCACAAAGTCATCTGTNGGGTGGACGATAATACTTCTAACCCCTACTTTGTTTCTAGGCGCGAGCTGTTTTTGGGGTTAGTGTTTGGTCGTATATATATATATATATACATGATCAACGCTGTGACTCGGGTTGTTCTGTTTTACGCTTCACAAAGTCATCTGTACAACTCGCCATTGGCCCACAGCCACATCTGGCATTGTCAAGCGCATGGGCATCCATGCGAAAAATTAGGCTGACACCCCCATCAGCCGCGAAGATCCATGTATTTCACACCGAACTCTCAAATCGGAAGCTTGAAATCATCATGGGTTTAATGAGTCTAGAGTCACACGAAGAATGGTTGACCATTGAATGGCTTCCCTTATAAATACACCAATATTCTGAATTCGTCCGTACTATGACACAAACGAATAAAATGAACAAACGAAGTGAACTGGTTTCTGCTCCTGCTAAAATCCTTAACGACCCTAAAACATGTTACAGGTATGTATTTGTGGACAAATTTCCCAACATGTGCTCTTGTCAAGAATGTTTCTTTCGCGAAAGGGTCATCCTGGTGATCACGTGAACTAACATTTCATAAAGGAATACCTTTCAAAAGCCATCTGCATCTATCAGGGGAACCTTTGCATTCCAACACCTACAATAACAAGAAGTATATGCAAATGTCGGCGAGACTACCCTGCAATCTCCGTACTATCTGCGAACTTTTGGCGGGGTCACAACTAAGGTGTCACACGAATCCAAAGCATGCATTGAGTGACTGTCATTGACGGTACGGGGGTCACTTGCGACCCTACCTATCGGTCACCTGCGACCCTACCCCCTTAAAACCAGAAACACGGTCACTTGCGACCCTACCTCTTTTTACTGCGCCCACCACACAAAACTACACCTGGTCACTTGCGACCCTACCCACCACTACTAGGGAAAACACTACCCGGTCACTTGCGACCCTACCTACACAGATAGGTAGGGTCACAAGCGACCACTAACAACATAGCCCACACAACATTTGCCTTTGTGCGACCCTACCTGACTTCCTTTTATCCAAATTTTTCTCTCCTCTGCAGCCCATGCTTTCAACTACATTCCTTTTATCAAAAACATTCCTTTTATCA
>DF240452.1:51144-141291 GCA_000507305.1 Breviolum minutum Mf 1.05b.01 | reverse complement strand
AAGTAGGGTCACCAGTGTCGCCAAACATTGGGTCACAAAGTACTTCTCGGAGGCATTGAAATCTGCACCTTCCACACAAAAAGCAAGTAGGGTCACCAGTGTCGCCAAACATTACGTCACAAAGTACTTCTCGGAGGCATTGAAAATATTGCGCCGGCCTCACAAAGTCTGTCAATCACTTGCGACCCTTCCCAACAAGCATGTATAGGGTCAGGGGAGATCATCTCAGAGGCATCAAAATTGTTGCACCTGCCACACAAAAGCCATTTGACACTTCCCAAGCAGCATGTATAGGGTCAGGGGAGAACATCTCAGAGGCATCGAAATTGTTGCACCTGCCACACAAAACCTATGCTTACGGTGACAAGTTGGACTGTAGGGTCATATGCGATCAGAATGTAGGTCGGGTCACGGAAGGTGTTTTGGTATGGCCAGGGCCAGGAAATGGTCACTTGCGACCCTACCGAAGAGGTAGGGTCACAAGCGACCACCAAAAAAAGGATTCGGTGCGAGGTGTTTTTGAGCGAGCAGGGCCACAAAAAAAACACCAACGGGTCACTTGCGACCCTACCCAACGAGGTAGGTAGGGTCACAAGCGACCAAAAGGTAGGTAGGGTCACAAGCGACCACCTTACCGTCATTGACAATGATGACCATCTACTTCAACATTTGCTGGACCCTAACAGTTACCACACTCTACCGACTAGCTTCTTTGGAACCAATAATCAATCCCCTGTTGGATTGAGAAACATATGTAATATTTGCATTTTGATCACGATATATTTGTATTTTATTGTATTTTAACATTTGAAGAAACAGCCCGAGAAAACTCGGGAAAGCTCTCATTGTCTGGTATTCTACCACCTTGAGCTGTTGTCAAAGGTGAGAGGTCACACCCTTGGTGGCCACCTTTTCTATAAGTCCGACTTGGAAGATGTGCCATTCCTGGTTGCTGGGGGGATGACATTGTCATGTGAGATTGGTTTTAATTAACAGAAATCGTTGAAGAGAACACTGGGAGCTTCCTCCCCCAGTTATACCCAGTGATAATCTGAAGATTTTGGAAACTCCAACACACCTTTGTTCAGAGTTCATCATACCTAGGGCCTATAGCTGGTAGTTAATTGTCTGATGACCTTGCTTCTATCGTTAATGAACTGATCCTGGCTGTCCTTGATTTCAGTTTAACATCTTTTGGGAGGCCAACCTGGCGAGGTGAAACTCAGCTCAGTCCTGGATTTCAAATCTTTTTGCGCCAAGCTTTCACCTGGTAAGAAACAATAGGGGCCATCGGGTGGGAGTGAACAAAAAGCAGCATGGTTTGCGGTGATGCCATCGGGGTTCACAGAAAAAAACAGCAATCAAAACGATAAGCCTTCCGTTTTGCTAAGGCTAGCAATTGTCAGCTGAAACGAATTGTACAACTCACAATAAGACTCCACTACCAACATGTTCTTAGTTCTTTGAGGCAGGGAGTGGACTCTGATGACAAGGTCAATCATGTGGGTTGTTGCTACACCAAAGATTTTGTCATAACCAGGAGGCCACACTGGCTTAGGTTGCTAAGTTTTATCTGTCCAAACCTCCAATACTGAAATGGGTTTCTACAAACAAGTTCTTTCGGACAGGGGGTGCCTTGGTGGTTCAGGTTGGGTGTAGCCTTGTCCCTTACTCAAAAACAATCAAGGAACATATATATTGTGACTGTTGCGCAAGAATCCGCAAGAAAACCGTGAACTCCACCCTATAAGGAACCCAATCAACCAACCAAGATTTCCTACCAAAATGCTTCCCCCCGGTCTCACCTCTGGCCCTGCTTCCCAAGAAGGACCCTGGTGAAGTTTCACATTCCCCTGGCCAAAGTGGGGCAATGGGTGGATAGATGAGTATCACTGAGTAGCATTGAATATCAATAAAATTTTGGGGATCGTTATCAATTCAAACAATTTCACAGATCATGAGATCTATATCTATGATATTGTTCTATGATGGGGACATGCAGGTCTCACTTTAGTGTGGATATATTTTTGGCCGGTCAACCTACAAATCCATGGTGAAATTGCACTATCAATCAGTCCCAGCATAATAATTGCCATCTCTCCAACAATGGTTCAAGTGACAAGTCTGTGCTTCCAAAGTCTGGCTTCCTTCATCATGATGCTTTGATTGAAATAATCGAAAACACACAAAATCGTTCAACCACAGGGAAGAAAAACAAAAAAACAAGTGATCTTGATTCCCAAATGGTTTTTTGCTTTCGGACAAAAGTCGGCGAAGCGGTATATGTTGCTATGGCAACTATTAGTTTGCATGACAGAGCTGTACATGTTATATCTCTGTTCAGAAAAAAAAAGCAAAAGAAGTGGTGCTGCTTCTTCGACTACCTTGCGAGAGGTGAGACCATGTGTATATGACAAGCGAAGCCAGCAATTCGCCAGCTGCCGTCTGCTGACAGCCTGGATTCTAGATGCAAGAGAAATCATGGAACTGAGAACAGGCTTGAATGGAACAACGGTTGTGACGAATCTAAGCCTCACAAAGTCTTGGTTGATCAAGAGCCCATCGTGACTGTAACTCCCACATTCTGAATCACACAGGCAAAATGCCCCACATTCAACTTCACAGGCTTGGACGCCAGTTGCTGGGCCTGTGCCAACCTCTTCCCATAGTTAAACTCTGCGATGGATTCGGGCTCTGGAAAACCACTTGCAACCGTTTCATAGGGCCAAACCTTGAAGGTGGCTATGCTGTTCTCGAGGTCAACCACCATTTCGACCCAGTCGCCCACTTGCAGCGCTCTCACATGCTTCTTCGCCTTGAGAATGTCACCAAAAACTCGCATGCAAATGCGCCCGCGCTGATTCACGAAGACCGAGACAATTTTTTGGATATTCTTTGCGCATGGAACTCGCGATGCGAACACAAACCCAATGCCATCTGCTTTCGTGAGTTCGCCATATGAGAATTGCATCAAATATCTTTGTACACCTCCCTTTTGGACCTCGGAACCGGAGATGACGGAGAGTCTGCCTTCATAATCCTGGCCCTTCGTAAACTGGCGAAGATCATTGCTAGCCAAGCCAAAGCCCCTCACCTCCTTGTGGAAGCTGTGCAGCATTCCAAAGGGTGGAGCTTGTCCTTCCATCTGGGGTGGAGCCTTTGGAAGTACTTCAGCATGAGATTGATCTGCCCAAGCACCGTAGTCTAGACCCATCTGTGGCATTCCAACCATCATTGGCGCCATCATTGGCATCCCCATCTCCGGCATGTGCATATGAGGGCCCAGGTATCCTTCAAGCGGCTGCTGGCTGGCAGAGAAGTGGTCATAGGTCTCCAACCTTTCGGACAGATCTTGACCACACTCATCAGAATCAGACTCAGCTGCCGCCGTCACCTGCTCCTCTGGCACTGCTGACACTCTCGGAACCAATTTTTTTGGTAGTCCTGGCAGTGGAAATCTGCTACCTGACGGATCGGACCGTGTACGGTCTGGGCAAGACTGATCAGACTCCGTTCTTTCCACATCCACCTCGATGAAGGTGTTCTTGACCCTGAATTCCTGGTTCGAGGACACCATTGCGGGCTCAATGGTCTGTCTACCATCCTTTACGGTGCCCGTCCTTTGGAGAACAAAACCGTCCTCAGAGTCTGATGCTGCCTCCTGATGCTCAGTTTTGGCACGCAGCAGGTCACCAGAGTCTGAGTCTGTAGAGTCGCTCTCATCGAGAGGTGCCTTCTCCTCAGGGTGCTTTGGAGTCACCATTTGCGCTTGGCCTGCACCACTGTGAACACAGATTGAGCTAAGGGGAGGCTTGAACCAAATGGGATTATCCGAAGGTGCAACAATGCAAAACATGTCCTCCCTCAGAGTCAGATGCAGCTGGTGTACATGACGTTAAATGAAACACACTTGTTCCTTGGTGTTTGCAACAAAAGGATTTAGAAAATTCAGCCTGTAGCAGTTCCAAAGAACAAATGTTCCTTAGTTCTCAGCTATGAAATTCTATAAGTCTATTCACTGTCAATATCCCCGAGGATCATCCCAAAATCTGCTACCAGAAACGGTAGCCTTGATGTCTTTTTTCTGCAGCTCTGCTTCTCCATGGGCAAAGGTACACTCTTCGCCTGCAAAGGTTGGAGATGGAGGGAGTCCTTGAGCCTGGCGTGAAACCTCAAACACACCCTGGCGTGACATCAAAAATTGGTCAAATCATTCATGAGTCGTTGAGATATTTTTTTACTTCACGGTTTCATCTCCAGTTTTTACCTTTTCAACTTTCAATTTCTTGATCGGGAATGTGATTTGTTCAGCAAAAGAAAAATTGAAACACGGAAAAGGCATTACCAACCAACATAGTCATAGTCCAAAATAGTTGTGGTTTCCAAATTAAACACAAAAAGGGAGTCGAGGTTGAGGCACCATGTATGAGTTTTTAGCAGGCACTGCAGAAATAACGGCTTCCAGTTCTCATAAAATCCTTGTTTGTGAGGGGAGCATGTTGACGGGGGCTGGCGGAAGGTCCATGAATTCTCACCTTCCTCTCTCACTTGCTGTTCGTTGAGCCCTTCAATCAAAACTCCCTTACGTTTGAAAAGCATGGATTCATTAAACAGCATTGTGCCTTGAAGCCTAACATATCCTGAGCTATGCATATCCCTTCCGCCACCACAGAGCCTTTGAAACAGGTGCCATTAGCCTCCCAGCGTCGACATAAATCGTGTTTGAAGCGCCTTGTTCACACAATCGGCACGCGTTTCACATGGTGACGATAGGGAGGATGGAGAGTTAAGAGCTGTATATAATGAATGTACTGTAGCCGATATGTTAAAATCACACCTTGTATATATATATATAAAGATATATATATATATAGATATGTCGTGCAAAAAGCACAACTCAGTAGGGTCACTAGATGGTGACTGGGGTCTCTAGCATATACCCTTCGGAAAAAGCATAGATAGCAACAAGACTACTTCATTCTACAAACAAAGTACATCCACAACTGCCAGCATTTCGAGCCGGCCAACCATCTTAGCTTACCAAAGGACGTAAGATCAAAA
The DNA here is from genome assembly GCA_000507305.1 of Breviolum minutum Mf 1.05b.01. NCBI lineage: Eukaryota > Dinophyceae > Suessiales > Symbiodiniaceae > Breviolum > Breviolum minutum. Next base: position 136,230 of record DF240452.1, on the reverse strand, counting down.
GACTAGCACAAATTTCAAATATATATAAATATAGAGAGAGAGAGAGGGAGAGACACATATGTATAAATATATATATATATACTGTAAAAACAGGACGGACTATCCCAAAATAAGGGGATTCATTCCTCCTGGTCATATTTGGGAACGCTGCGCAACCTCATCTTTACCTGTTTTACGTATGTTGATTGGAAAAAACCCTTCTTTTTGGAGGTAAAACAAAGGACAAATCGGTTCCAGGTATATAACAGTCAGTTCGATACGTACCAGTATCTATATATAAAGATTATATAAATACATGTGAAGTAATTATACATAAAGGATACATTCATATTATACCATCATCCATGTTGAACTTGATACATCCGTTGCAGAACTGCAGCGCCATCAGTATCACCACTTTCAGATTCAAGGGGTGGAGTCAAATGACCAATGCATTGTGATATCATTTCCCCTCAAAAACAGGTCAAATCCATTGTCAAGTGGGTATTTTTCTGATATCTTTTGTAAGAAATCCCCATTTAAACAAAATGTCTCTGTGTGCCCTGCCATATTTTGTGCAAGGATGATCAAGGATGTTTCTTTCTTTGGGGGCCACCACCCGGTCCTTGGCAGAACTTCTCGGATCTCCTTCTCCTGTCCTTTCAAAACGGCGAGTTGCGCAACGGCACGCAGAAAGGTTGCAGTGAAAAACTGCACCTGAATAAATCAAGAAAAAAATCTTCCACCAGTACTACATAGCCAAACAAAACTCAAGTACTCTCTATATCCATGATTTCATTTCTCTATTTCATTGAAACATTTGGAGTCTCTTTGTGCTTTTTTGGATGGATTCTTGTGAGAAAGGCCCACCATTCCAGCATTTTGGCTCCTGCACCGTTGGGCTCTCTGGCAGCAGTCAATTCTTCTTCCCCATGTGCAAAGCCTCTGGAAGAAACGTGTTTCTTGACATCATGAACAAGAGATATGGAAATTGTACCATCTTTCCAGGTGTGTTGTTGTTAAAAATTGTAAGATGACATGTTGGTTCCTGCTCCAATGCAAGTGACAGTCTGCACTACTACCACATTACTACACATGAACGGATTGTTGGCAAAATGCCAAAATAATGTTTCACCAACAAACACTGAATTGTGGGCATTCCAAAACTTCCATACACAAATGTCCTGTTAAAACCATGCAACCTCACCCCGGCAAAACTATATACGGTACGACGATTCTATAACTCCACGAATAAAGCGCCATGTCTCCACTCGCACCTTGGATCTATTATTCACCATCCATTGCAATGAAAAAGCAGTACCCATGTGACTCGTACTTTTGGCCCCTTCAATTGTGTTTTTGTGACTCTCTGCCCTGTTACCACTATATATGTTGTTTTCGATTTCAACGCTTCCCAGGAAAAAGGGTCAACTGGAATGTCAGCCATCGATGGTTGAATTCCTAGTATGGTAGCGGTTACTGTACGTTCCTTCCCAGTTCTCCGGAGGTGGTGCAGGAACCGCAGGCGAGACACTGCAATTCTTCCTGAAACAATTTCCTTTTTCAAAGTAAATGCACGCAGCACTCTTAAATTTCCTCAGTACAAATCAGGGGAGGATTCTGGTAGTGGTAGCACGTGCTGGCTTGCAAACAGATTAAAAATAACCCAGAGTTACCTGGTATAAAGCAGGAACCGCCAAGGGGAAAGCCTAGCTAGACATACAGAACTCAGTGGCTCGTGACTCATCACATGCTCTCACTAGAATCAGAACCATGAGTTGTACAGGCTATCCATGTAAACGAACATGTCATAATATCTTTAAACATATATATATATATATTTATATATATATATATAGCTGTGACTGTAGCCAATCATAGCCAATCGCACGCTTAGCTATCCAAATGGTAGATGAGGAGATGGAATGCGCCATCACACAATGGATACGCATCTCCCAAAAATGGCCTGAAGGCTTCCACCAAAAACACATGACCATCATCAATGACCCAGTAGTAAATAGATCAAACAGTCTAACATGATACTCACTGGAATAGGCAGCATAGGCATTTGATATCATTTGATGGTATTTAAGTCCACAAATTTCAGAACCTACCCAAGGACTACGTGACTACATGCTGATACCTCGTTTGAAATAAGACCAACTTGTCTTTTTGACTTGGCGAACTGCCATTCTTTGGCGGGTGAGCTTTGGAGAAACGAGGCACTTTTTCACGGAAGGATCATTGGGGGGAACATTCCCTGTCTAATATCATCTAACATCTAAATCTCAAACTCCAACGTATATTTACTCTACATCTATATATATATATATATATACTTGAATCTAGATACCCTCCTAAACTGACAGGGAAGTCTAACACTCAACTCCTAATTGAAAAGCCACTATTTTCGCATCCAAAACTTCCATTTTGGTGTGCCACCTTGCTACGGAAATTTTTGGGATGGAAAAGGATCCTCCTCCCAACAGTCATTAGGCCTAATGGAAAATTGGTTGGTTAACAAAGGGGCACGACTGTCTTGGGTTTCTATTCAGCCAATGATTCTTCATGAAGGGAAAGAACTAAAACAAGTAATTGGTAGTGTTTTCAACAAAGGGACACACACACCCAAAAAAATCATCACCTTGGAAATGCGAAAAAAAAAACTTAATTGAAGTTTAATGGATCTTTAAGGCCCATCCATTAAAACATCATGGAGCCCACCAGGATTCAGCATCAACCAATCCCAACCACTAGAAATACCGAGCTTCGGAGGCACCGGGTCTTGTTTTTCTTTATCTCGTTCTGAAGACGGAATTTTTGGTGGAACGAGTGGCACACAAATGTGAAGCACTCCTTTTAGAATGATTTTCAAAGTCTGGATGTCAGGACATCTTTGGAGAGTTCTTTGCTTGCTAATTCATGAGGTTATCAGGCAACCTGTTCTCACGCGCAGAATTGGCAAATTCACTCAGGCCTGTCATGGTATCTCGACATGTAACAATCACCATCAAAAATTACCAAAATCGACTGGAAATTCCCAATTATCAGTGAACATATGATTTGGTATCAGATTGATCGAAAAGAAGAATTGGAATCTCTACCTCTTGCCACACAAAACAACAACATTCCACCAGCACGAAAGGCGCCATGGCACTTTGAGGTACAATGCCATGACTCGCAGAGATTAAGCGGAGCGTTGCCTGCCCAATGCTGAAATCAGGAAGTGATGTTCTACCTCCTCACCTCAATGATCATACCGGGATCATCTCGAATTGCTAAACGCATCCGAACACTAGCTGAGAAAATATTTGGAGTTCAAAACAGAATTGACAAAAAATATCAAAAAATGTCATGCGATTGTAGGATCGATTTGGGATGACTGGGGTTGGATAGTGGGTTGATTAGGGGCCTCATTTCCCTCATCTTGGGTTCAATTCAACCTGCGCATGCCCCTGATAGAGTTGTATACATGCATTTAAGCAAATATACACGGATAATTCACCGAATTCCAGCCATAAGGAATGCATATCAGTGTAGATGTTTAAAGTGGATGTTGAACGCAGCGGAACGCCTGCTCATTGGTTTCCCTTTCGGCAGGACGGTAGCCACCAGTGTAGTCCCAGCGTTTGGCGGACCTCGCGCTCTCAGGCAACTGTGGCACAGCTGGGGCCAAAAGCCCTATAAATCTATAAACATCTGTGAAAGATTGCCGAAAAGGAACCATAAATCAAAGAATGCAAAAACGTGAAGGATCTATACAACGGATAATTATCCCAATTATTGCGGCATGGTTAATGAACTCGTGTTTTGTGGTGAAAACATGCATGTCATGTTCATATGTCACATCACCTCATCTGCTGTTGAGCTTGTACACGACGTGCTCGGGCATCCTCTTCTGACTCCTTGAGTGGAAAAGGTGATGCCACAGCTTCACAAGTCCAAGTGGTACAAGACCATAATGAAACCAAGACTAATCCTAAAGCGAATTGCTAACACCTTAGTGATGTTGAGATAAACAAAAGCACTGTTCATGTGACATATTGGCCAATAAGCAGCTCTAGTCATCTATCTATGTTTTTCTGTAGGGTTGTTATGTTGGTATGGCCATTTTGTCTGGTGGTTTACTGGCTTGTTTTGCTTTTTTTTGGCAGGTTGGTCTCTTGATGCAGGCCATATCCATGGAACTCCAAGTTGGAAAAGAAAATAACTTCAGTGTTGAGTCGAATCTTTGTTGGTCAAAAACATGTGCCTTGGAAAACATCTTCCCTAAGATTCTTGACTTGATTGGACCTCCAAAAGAAATGTTGCGTTGGGATTCTCAACTTAGCGTCAGTTGAGTTGAAACGAGGGCATGAGGGATCCTCTATATGCTCCCTGACATTAATGAGAAGCACAAATGTGCATCAAAGTTCGGGCAGAAGATAACATGTTTCCAATCAAATCCAGCAATTGTAATAGAAATATGTGAAATAAGATTGACTAAAATTTCAAGGTGACCATTCATGTAAATACCAAACATTACTGTACAGCTCCCAACATCTCCAAAACGTCCTTCTACCATCTTCTACCCACCCGTCATCGAGCCGTTTCCGGGAGGCCTGTGGCACCATCGGCTCTGGACCTGCTGTCAGTGAAGCAGCTGTCCCGTGGGATTAGGGCCATCTATTTTCAGTGTTTGCTATATTTGTTCCACTTACATTCATCACAACAAAAGAAATCAAAGGTTGAGAAAATCTTGGTACGGTTTAAAAGCTGACACTACCGGGAAGGTGCGAGTTTGGACTTTGCGGGACCATTCTGCATGGGAGGGATCAATACATATATATATATATATATATTATATATCAAGGCTTTATCTCAAAGGAAACACTACACTCACCATACGCTACACGATGCTACATTTGAAGACCGACCCATTCAGCTCTGACCTTCCCTGGTTCATCTGCGGAGCAGGTAAAGGACTTTGCTGAAGGAAAAGCATGTTTGGTCTACAAAAATGGTAATGAGATTTAATCAAGATCTATATACCTATATAGATACACGGTTCAAACATAATCTTTTCAGATTTGAAATTATGTCCAACCGTCAGGTTATAAACAATAGATGATTATCAATGATTGACATCACCACCTATAGACTTTTTTGAGGGATATGTTGGATATCTATCAATATTTATCATTTCAAGCAACATTTGGATCCCTTGCTCTGCTGCTTTAAAGTCCTTCAGTTTATGACATGATACCTTGCGCCCTTTGCCACATTATCAGTAACCATTCATGTTGTGATTTTGATCCCCCAGGTAAGTTTTGTATCTTGGGTTTTTTAACCTTTCCTATCTCGACCCGCATCCATGCGGCAATGACATTTTGCCATCTCCTTCCAGGTATCTGGTTGACAGTTGCAGCAAAGTATGCAATCTCTGGTGCTGATACTGTAGGTTTTTTTTCTCTGACATGTGGGACACCCAAAAGAGATGTTTCCTGGATATTCACCATTAACACCAATAAATCTATGTATATCATGCTTACCCGGCTTCAATCATCATCTTGACAATTTTGATAATTACTTGATATTTTGACAAATATCCTCTTACCCCTTCCTGTTTCCCATGATTTATGGCTGTAGATCCTTGGGGTCAAACTTCCCCAAGTCTTTCCGACTCCACCACGGCCGTGGTGTGCACCTTGCGCTTCCTCACGGCAGGTCCCGGGTTTTTCGCTGCTGAAGCACCGGGTCACACCCACAGCCACGAAGTGACTGAGACCCGCCAGGCAAACCTTTCGGGCCGGTCATGTGGTGAAACAATTTTGTAAAAAACTAACTCAACTGGTACCTGAAAATTGCAAAGGTCTTCCTTGTTTTTTGTTTTTTTTTCTCTTGGGTCAGTTGCAGGAACACCCAGTTGATTAAGAAGTCCAAGGTGGAAGGATTTTGCGGTGGTGATTCCTAAACCCAACGGTTGATACTGTGCACAACCAATGTGAAGACTTTGCTATGGTTCCAACTCATTACAAAAAATCAAAAAGGAAAGGAGACATCTCAGAGATGGCGATTGAATTCCAGGGTGCATAAAACCTGTGACTCTTCATGTTTGGAATTGGTTTCCTAAGAAGGCAGGGTGAAATCTCTCTTATCCAGGGGTACCCATTTGGTTGTGTGTGTGTGACTCAACTTGGTCCTGTTGAAAAAAAACGCTGCAATCTCAATGGTAAATTCATTGGATTTTACGAGGTTGACACGCCCAAACGGAGTGCGGTCACCCTTGCCAATCTGACAAAATCATAAGCCAGCACCGACCCTTGGATTGGCTAAGGAGCGAAATCCACCAAGGCGTCCTGAGCTGAGCTGTTTCAAACAAATGGAGATCCCTCTCTCGGTGAAACATGGGGACCTTGTCGTCATTGCAATTTCCAGTGGTGCTTTAGAGATCTGAAAGGAGAAAAACACATCTCTGAATCGTTCTCCAACTTTTTTCTTGGACCCTGGGATGCGTATAATTAGCTCATGGAATGCTCTCCCAAAGTAGGAAAAGTGCAAAACACGAAGAAGGGTGACAAACTCTTCATTGGTCTTCCAAGCCATCTGAAGCATGAAAAGAACACCCCACCAAGAAGACTAGCCCCTTAAACTTGACCCTTGCGATAGAAAGAAAAACCTGTTCAGCCTTGTTCCAACAGTATAAACTATAAGGCTTTCAATGTTTGGCCTTATGACAAATTTCCTGTTGGCAGGGTCCGTTGCTCTAAAGTTTGGCCTTCGGCAACGACAAGGGATGGATCTGAGGTGATCCTGCAGAGATAAAAACCAATGACGCCAAGTGATATAGTTGCAACCAACCACGCCTAAAGCCTCATAGTAAAAACATGTTGGTGTTCATATTTAACAATCATCAATCCCCTAATCAAACCCTCACAAGTGACTAATATCCTGAGTTTCAAGCTCAGGGATGCCGAGGTTCCAGGATATTGGTAAATGACTCATGTTTCAGCCAAGAAGTTCGCCCTGCAATGAGTCAACATCCCTAAATTCATTGATTGAAGTGGCGATCCTTGTAGGAATCTTGCCCCACCCTATTCCAAACCCAAGGGACGGCCACGCGTGTGCAGCTCTCGCTCGAAGAGCCTACGCCAGAGAACGGCAACACGTGCAAATCCCCAATTGAAGGAAACACTATGCCCTGCCATGTGTAAAGGATGTACATTTGCAAATATAAAAAGGATATCTATAGAGAAAGAATGAGAAAGAGAGGGAAAAAACGGGCAAATACATTGTATGGCATGCTACATCTGGGAAATTTTCTTGTGACACCTACCACCTACTGACCGGGACAGGAAAAGGTGTGCGTTGGGATGAAGCGCCTCATCTTTCTGCAATGTTGATCAGTCCAACCAAATAATCTATGATCAGGGTTAGCATGTAATGCACCCATCCATTTGAAGATATTTGTTACTCATCGTCATTCCGCTTTTCATGGTTGTTCAATCAAGGCAACTGCATAGTTTGTAGTACGTGGCATGGATCCTCTGCAATAATCAAGAGGAAACATATTAAAGTGAACCAAAGACAAAGGATCCCACCTACCCATCACCTACCCACTGATCCATTCATCAAAGCAATGGTAGGTGTTGCTTACTAACTATACCTAAAGACCTTAGGATTTTGTTCAGCACGAGATTCTCCGACTGTGCCCAGTCGGGCACCTCGACTCTCGAGACAAAGAGCTTCAAGAACAGCCTTAGTCAAGTTCGTTGAGGTCCGCTGGATTCTTGAACTAAGAAACTTGGCTGATGGACTTCCGGTTGCATTCCTCATTATCCAAATATTTCAGGATTCCTTTTAACAATGCACTTTACAGCAGCTCTCCGCTGTGTTGTATTTCTGAGATCTTGTGATATCTTTTGATGGCCCTTTAATTCCCTTCTCCTGAAGTGCTGGAGGACACATACATCCATCACCGAAACCAGGCTGCGAGCTTGATGGACATCTTGCACCAGTTGATATGGTAAACATCCCACAGAATACGGTACGGTGTTTTCAACATCTCAACTGGTCAAAGGAGGTTTGTCCATCAACAGGTATCTTCACATATCATATGCTGGGAAGGAATGAAACATGACACATATCAAACTGCATGAAATATCCTCAGGTTGTCGGAGATATTATCACCTCACTTGTGGTACTCCAGTACATTGAGCCATCAAAGTACTTTTCAGGATAGCTCTCCTCCAATACACATAGATAATTATAGATATGATATGATGATATCTCTACTTTGGACACACATGTGTTCAGGTAACAGCAGGGAGCTACTATGACGTCATAGCAAACAACAAAGGCATTGTGTTGATTGAGGGTGCTTGTGAAATCCATGCTGCCACTTGGAGTGCCACCATAGAATGACCCGCACATATTCTGCAAATGTGCTTGTACTCAGAGGATCCCAAAACTTGTACAAAGCGGTGAAAACATTGAATAAATACAAATGATGTGTTGCCACTTTCCTTACATCAAAGTATGATTCACTTTACGGTTGATCGTTTAGAACAGGACTAGCGAAAGAACAGTCAATCGCTACTCACCTACCCACCCATCCTATCCAAAGCCTATCCCGACCCACAAAAGGCAATGTCCAGCTGCTCTCGTTAGATCTGCTTCTTGCAAAGAAGTCGTAGGAAAAAGGTTGCCTGGAGGACACTTAGGGATTCTCAGCTCAGGAGTGAAGTAGAGAAAACCCGCAACAATAGGCAATTTAGCAATCTGATGTTCTGTCAAATTATGAAGGATTCCTAGATTCTCGTATGAAATCATCATTTGCAAATCGTAAAATGGGATGAGGTCCTGATAGTTTGCCAAGGTTTATGACAATTGAAAGTGAATGGGACAGCTTCAAATGAGGCCTTTACATACCTTTTTTGGGAACGGCTTGCCATCCCGCGTCCATTGGACCCACAGAACCCTAAACCAATTACTTTGGCAGAATCATCCCCGAGCAATTCAGAAGTTATATGAGTTTAAACATGCCTTCAATTTCGCACGAGTAAAAGAGTTCAAGTTTGACGGTAGTCTATAGTCTCGCCCCTCCCAATGTTGCAACAACAACAACAACAACAACAACAACAACAACATCCCACGTAGAATGTAGAGATGCAAAAGACAAGGTGAGGTCGCATACCTACCAACCAATCAACCATCCAACCCATCAAAGAAGTCGTGACATCGCAAGTACCAAATGCCAGGTTGCTTAAGGACAAAGTGATGGCAACTGCACACAGATTTTGCTGACCAAGGCATGTGTTCACAAGACTCTGATGACGACCAGCGAAAAGCAATGGACCTGCTTCAAGAGATGGGAATCTGGTTCATGATGGTTCATGTTTGCAAACAGTTGTCCCCGAAAAAAGGCAAACATTGAGGTATCAAAATTGGTAAGTTGCTTTTTGTATTTTGCGTATTTGAAGACAGTGATTTTAGCATATTATGCGTATGTGTGAAAGATGATAAAACACTTTAGTATCTGTAGTCTTCGGTTGTTGTTCGTGTTTTTATACTTTATTCTGATGTATGCCACACCTCATCTTAGGATCTAGTTGTTCCGTCTTGCCTTACCAACATTCCATATGTATACTGTATCTGCATGATCGCACGTATGCACTGCACGCACATATGCATTGAGAAAACACATAGGTGCACCAGTTGAACAAATCACCATCCACTAAAAGCAACATGGAATTCCAAAGCAGGACATCACCACCAGCTTGCCCAGCCCTCCCTGCACCTGCCATTCGTTTGCAACGTTGGCTGCATGCACCTGAGTCCCATATGGGGGGGCTTGTTGTTGTTGTTGCTGTTGTTGTTGTTGTTGTTGTTGTTGTTCTTTTTCTTCTTCTACCTTTTGTTGTTCTTGATCTTGTTGTTGGAGTTGCTAGTTGTTGTTGTTGTTGTTGTTCTGGTTTTTCTTGTTGTTGTTGTTGTTGTTGCTGTTGCTGTTGTTGTTGTTGTTGTTGTTGTTGTTGTTGTTGTTGTTGTTGTTGTTGTTGTTGTTGTTGTTGTTGTTTGTTATTTTTCTTCTTCTACCTTTTGTTGTTCTTGATCTTGTTGTTGGAGTTGCTAGTTGTTGTTGTTGTTCTGGTTTTTCTTGTTGTTGTTGTTGTTGTTGGACATCCCATCCGAACCAGGAGTTTCTTCCGCAAAAGTTTAATTTGTAGTGTGGAATCCATGGATCTTAAGAGGCCCACGATGTACCAAGTTCTATGGGCCGTGTCCCTACTAAACGACTGACCTTGGCAGTGGTCTGCATTGCTACCTGGAAAACATTGATATTAACCTTGCTTATGCAACATGAAAATCCAGGCATCCCAAGAACCCACTGGTCCTTGACATCCTCATTACTCCAAATTCTCTTGGGCCTTCGAAGGATTAAGCCACCAACATGTGGCACTTTTCGGTCCACCATTTGGTCATACTTGGCCCTTGGCCAGATTTGAGCATTCCCACTTTGAAGCAGTTCCGCCGCTTCTGCGTTGCCAGCCTCTAAACCTCAGGTCTGTCAGTGTCGAAGGATGTTTCATCAGGATGGTTGATAGTAGCGTTACCAAACATCATGCCCATTGTGAGGCTCAAAATCGTTCCCCAGTCAATCAATGATCATCATCATCATCATCATCATCATCATCATCATTCGATCTTTAGTTCCACAAAAAGCCAGTGGTTAGCCAAGTATTATATACATACACTCACGACTCACGAAACATGAATATGGACACCTTCATTCCCATAGCTTTGAATGGAAGTTCCTTTCCCAAACCAGCATTTTTGCGGTCCGGCTGTGAGGGTATAATTGCTTAACAGAGGTGACATGTGCCTTGTGTGTTCACAGGATCCACAAATTCCAAGCCATGATTTCGGGAAGTTGGAAGGATTCAAACAAATACGCCATGGTTTGATCATGTTTGATCTCAAAACTCCACCATTTTTGATAAAAATAGAATCGCATCCCATCGGCTCAAAGGTTGCGTTGCAATCATATCCTTCAGCTCTACAATGCCATCAAACCAAACCTCAGAGCGAAGTCATTCTCAGCAACTTCCAGGGAGGAATCATAGACTTGCGCTGAACAGCTAAACCAGGCCCTAGCCTGATACCTTCTCAAGCTGCATTCTGAAAGGTGACAGGTCTGCTTTTTAGTAGATGGACAGGAGTGGTATGAGTATAGGTACTGACACACCACTTAAGGGTTGTTTGGTGCAATTGATCTTATGTCTTGTGACATCTGTGTCAAAGGGCAAGCGAATCAACTGAATTTTCATGGTGATATGATGCCTAAAATGCTCAACGACCTGCCGAGGCCTGACCTGATCTGGATGGAACATTCAAAAAAACAACAACGCTCTTTTACAGGGAAAGGGGTTGGCAATGACCCTTCTTGAAACTAACAGCGACAGCACCTGGCAGGTCCAGCAATCCTAAAAGAAAGATGCGAGCTCAAAGTAGCTTGTGAGTATTGAGGTGAGGTCACCTGTTGTAAGCATAATTCAACAACCAAACATTACCATTGCCCCCTCCATTGGCTGTCACAAAATTTGCACCAAGGAACCCCTTCCGGGAAGTCTTCCGTGGTTTCTGCAGTTTCAGGGAGACAAGCATCACAAAGACAATAATCGCATGTCCGACCTTGGTTTGTTAATTGATTTGGTTGATATTGGTTGTTGATTGGCCCGCATGATATTGGTTGAACCTGCCCAGCCCCTTGCCAAAAAGTTTCAGCTTTTAAATTATTGCTTGTGAAATCTCTAAAAGAACTCGTCCTTTTGGAAATCCCTATTTTGCAACGGATGGATCAGGCCACCGGTCTGTCAGAGTCTACGAAGTCGCTGGTATCCAACCTTTATGCTCAGTTCCCCCATTGTTGTTGCAGGGTTGGAAAAGCATGGAATACCTTTGTGAATCCAAACTCTAAAAAATCTCTAAAGCGATGATCGTTTTTCGGTCCCCCAACAGTCAAAGACCACCTCGCCATTCAATACGTCCTTAAGCTTCGGAATGGGGCAGCAGAAACCCCGGGCCAACAAGGGGTGGAAGGGACCTAAAGCTGGCTGAACACTGGGTTGCAATACTTCTGCTGTGTGCAAGTCTTCCGAGAAGACCAATGAAGATCATAAGACTTGGAAAGTGTAGCTACTATTGGCAGCGTGATCCTAAAAGGAAGCACAACATAAACCGTCACGGTTTATGAGATACTGTATTTCCACTAAATGTGCCCACAATTTTTGAGTGATTTACACTATTTAACCTTCACCTGGTAGTAGCAAGTGTGAAGTTTATCCGATCCCTTATTGTCTTCAGCCATCAGAGGTCCGACTTTTTATTGGGGAATTGAATTCTTGTCGGACCACAAAACTGGGATTCCACTCTCCCTCTCATTTGATCTGATTGCTGGGGACAGGCACATTACAATGAACACGTGTTTAACAAGTAAGGGTTTGGGTAAATGAGCTTCTGGTACTACAAAATTGTCAAGTACAAAGTGCACATGATCCCTTTGGTAAGCGTTCGTTTCTGCCAAGAGTCCCGTTCACAGGCATCACAAGTAAATTCTGCCTGTCATGCTGTTTGCTGCTGCAAGGGGTACTGCATCCATTTTTACAACATGTTTTGGCCACCCGTATTAAAAAAAGGCCATCTTACAATTTCACACCCATATATTCTCGACTATCCCAAATGAGGGGCATAGAAAATTATTGGAAGATATTTGGATTCGGACCTACGCCTGAATCTCCTGAAATCTTGTCATCGTTTTCATAAGTTCTCCACCCGATGCGTCCATCATCTTGCCTCTCCACGTCACCCAACGGTCTTTCACTTCATAAAACATGATTCGGCCATGGCTAAAATTCTACAGGTACCACAACTATGGTCGTGTTTCAACTTCAGTTTTGGGAGTCAATCATTCGATCATTTTGGGCCCATGATTTTTCACATCTGGCCACCCAAGCCTACAACACCCACATTGGAAGGTACCCAAGTTCCCCACCTCTCCACAAACCACTTCCAGCAAGTCATGCCCTTTGGGGCATGATCCACCTGTCAGGGTCGAAGATGCCAAACAGCTGCTGATGTTGCAAATGTTAACATCCAGGCAGTTCAACTGAGTGAGGCTCTGCCATGCTCTGCCCATTCCAGGTCATTCTTTGGGAAGGAAACCGTCACTGGATCACTGAAAGTTGCATACACTCCAACTCGCCTCAAAATCCCATTGAAAATATCTAAATAGGGAACCGCACTAAGAGGGGTACGGCCATGATTCAACATAAGGCCAGATGGGTCATTGACGATGAGTTATGACGCGGACCCAAGAAATTAATTGTAAGCCTTGCCTTTCCTATGCCTGTCAGGTTTCACATCAGTCTATCCACCGGAGTAGATGTTAAGAGAAATCTGACGCCAGCTTCCCGTAGACGTAGAGAAGTCTTTGGTGTGGTTTCAATCCATTCCCATAAATGCTGCCAGTGATTGACTGGAGAGTTTTAGGGCTACAAATTTCTCCCCAAAATTTTGCCAGTATACCTGGTTAGTCCTCCAGACCTCAATACCCTTAGGTCCCGACGTTGTGGCTCTCCACTCGGTGCCTCCACATGACCTTTTTCTCCCCCAAATGAAGAAAACCGAATCATCCAAATCCGTTCCATGTTTTCTGAGAAACCTACATGAATATATACAAACATATATATATATATATATATTTTTTTTTTTGGAGAGGAAACGCATCTTCCAACTTTCTTGGAAATCCTGCACAGCCAAGTGAATACAATAACTTTCAAAATCTCCATCTACCAATCTTTCATTCGTTTTCAAATTCCAGCTGTTGATTTGTGAGGGATGCTACAATAGATTTTGCTTTGGAGAGGGGAAGAGGACGACTTCAACCCTCCATCATTTCCGCCACATCATTTCGTGCCTTTCTGAGACTCGCGTGAAGTTTCGTCCAATACTTGGGCTTCAACTTCGTTGGAGTCAGCTGCGCCTGAAAGACTGAAAAGTCGTTGCGAGATGGGCAAAGCTGTAGGTATCTGGATGTATCTACTGCATCACTGCATCAAATCCATCCATCTATCCATCTATCCATCTGTCCATCTGTCCATCTATTTATTTATCTATATAGTTATTTATTTATCTATCTATCTATCTATCCATCCATCCATCCATCCATCCATCCTGTTAAAATACAAGTGTATATACAATATAGTGATACCAGTGGTGTACAACATGTGTACACAATGCATCCTTGCAAGGCCCTTGGGTCAAGTTACTGAGAGACAATTGCCCGGAGTACAAAAGGTGCTGAGTGACATACAATACAACGTGTACAAGTTGAGTTGATTTTTACATGGTAGCGGAGCAAACAATCCTGGTTCGACAATCCAGGTGAACAACAAACAATACCACTGCGCACATACAAGTACAACAGTACGCACCTACTTGAGAAGAGTAGGAAACAACAATGGCATCACCAACAGCAGCAAATGGAGGGACACAAGCAGAAGGTACAATAACACAAGGTTTGATCAACATGCACAGGTACAAAATGACACCACCAACATTCACAGGAGAATATGGTACCTTCGAAGAATGGAAATACAAGTTCCAGGCGTACATGGGACTAATGGACAATGCGTTACCACAATTACTAGAGAACACAGAGAACTCCACAACAATAATCAAAGATGCAGATTTGATTGCAGCAGCTTCAACAACAGAGGAAGCAACAAAGTGGATACAACTATCCACAGACTTGAGGTACATTCTAATTAACATATGCTCAGGAGCAGCATCAACAATATGCAGACAACACCAGACAAGCAATGGCTTTGAGATCTACAGACAATTGTGCATACGGTTCTCAATACCAGTGGGAACAAGATCAATAGGATACCTGACAAGACTACTAAAGCCAACCTTCGACATGAACAATTTTGAGGAGACATTTTCACAATGGGAATTTGAGCTCAACAAGTATGAACGAGACAATGGACAAGCTCTCCCAGAATCAGTGAAAATAGCAGTCATCCTCAATGAGACAAAAGGACCACTACAACAACACCTTCAGCTCTTAGCTGGACAAACACCCAACTACAATCAAGTCAGAACAACAATCATGGAATACTACAGAGCAACAACAGCATTCAACAAACTGAAGCAACAGACGTCCTCAAGCATAGGAACAAATCAAGGTGGAGGAGCAGCACCAATGGACATATCAGCAGTCAAAGGCAAAGGATACAAAGGATACAAAGGAAAAGGTAAGTACAAAGGAAAAGGCAAAGGAAAAGGAAAGAGCTACGGAGGATACAAGGGCAAAGGAAAAGGAAACAAGGGTTACAACAATGGAAAAGGTCCAGTTGGATTTGGCAATCCTTTTGGATACAAAGGACAACAACAAGGCAAAGGTAAAGGAAAAGGACACAAAGGAAAACAAGCACAAGACGTATGCTACAGTTGTGGACAACCAGGACACATTGCAAAGAACTGTAGAGTTTCAGTCTACAATTACTCAGAGACACCACAAGCAGCAGCAGAACAATATGACATGCAACAATGGTACGATGATCCATACTCGTATGATGGACATTGGTGGAACAATAGCAGCGGACAACATGATCAAGATGGGCATCAGCATGCACAACAACTTGCACTACCAGCACCACAAATGGCAGCATCATCAGACAACAGACCACCAATCCAGATTGTATCTGGAAAACAATGCCATGAACCAATTATGCTTGCACACATTCATGACAACAACAACAACAATGAGCAACAAACAAACTACATTGACATTATGGTAGATAGTGGAGCAGCAACACATGTATGCCCTTGGTGGTTCGCAAGACAATTCCCAATACAACCACTATCCCCAGAGAATGGACCACACTTGCGAACAGTGACCAACAATGAGATCAAGCTCTACGGATACAAGTGGGCATACATGAACAATGTAGAAGGACAAGCAATCGTCATACCATTCTATGTGTGTGACGTGCATCAACCAATAGTTTCAGTTTCGAGACTAGAAGAACAAGGCTTTGTCCTAACATTCAATGAAGAACAACGAAGGATTACACATCCAAAAGGCTTCAACACAACATTGATCAAGGATCAAAGCCTACACTATTTAAGGACAACAGTCATTCCAATACCAGCAAACTACCAACTACAAATACAGCACACAGCAGAAGGGACAATAGCAATGATAGCACCAACAACATTGACACCACAAGGTCCAGAACCAATCTTAGGAGGAAACAATGATTTCTGGACGTACAACAATGAAGGATACCTGGTACGAGTTCACAAGACAAGAAGGAAGGCACTGTTCCTTCCATACAAGACGTGTCCAATTCCAGTTGACAAACTGGAGAACTACAGGAGGACAATAGTCAGGAGACCAGACAAGAACAATGAGGATTTTGAAGAACAATTTCAGAGTTTGCCGAACAAGCAACAAAAGAGAGTCCTACAAGGACAAGCTTGGACAGGAGAAACATGGTTCAAGTTGAAGCCTGGCACAACAGTGCCAACAACAGCAACGACAGTTGCAACAAGGAAGGATGACAAGCAGACAACTGTGGACAAGCAAGAGTCTACAAGTACTTCAAGCAATCAACAAGCAGACAAGAAGCAAACAACATTCACACCAACACACAGGTTCACAACAAAGGCTCCAGCAAATACACAAGTAATACCTACAAGCAAGTCAACAACATTGCCAGCACCATCAACAATGTACAAGACAGAGGATCATTTCTGAACATCATCAGCATCAATCACCCAATCATGCCATGGGTGATAAGACATGCAGCATACCTGCTCAATAGGTATGCAATCCACAATGATGGCAAAACTTCCTACTTTAGGAGGTGGCACAAAGAGCACAAGACTCCGCTGTGCGAGTTCGGAGAAACAATACAATACATGGTAGCACATCACAAGAAAATGCCAAAACTTGAATCAAGATTCTACAAAGGAATCTGGTTAGGAAAGGATACAATGACAAGTGAATCAATTGTTGGCATAGCAGGCAAGATCATCAGGACAAGAACAATTAGACGACAAGTTGAGCCAGAGAAGTATGACAGACAATTGATGGACATCATCAATGCGCCACCATGGACACCAGTTACACCAACAGAAGCATTACAACCAGCAATGATGATACCAGCAAATACAACAAGTGCAGCACAGCAAGCAACAACAGAAACACAAACATCAGTTGAGACAACACAGCAACAGACACAAACAACAGAAGCAAGTACAGCACAACACCAACATACAAGTACATCACATCAGCATCAGACAATTGTTGACCTACCAATGGCAACATCACCAAGAAGTCCAACAAGAAGACAACCACTACCAATGCCAAAGAGAGACCAACCAGATGAGATTACACAGGGTAGTGAGCCAAAGCAACAAAGAACAACAGAGCAGCAGCAGCCAATACAACGACCTGAACAAGTAGAGCCACCAGCAACAAGGATGAGGATTAATGCAATAAAGGTGACTACAAAGAGAGGTGAAACAATCACCACAACAACATGTGAAGATGAACAAGAAGTAGAACTGGAAAGGATTCTACTAGAGCCAATGGTTCACAATACAGATGGACTTGACAAGAAGAAAACAACTGAAGGAATGAAGCACGAGGTCGAACAAATGAAGAAACAAGGTGTTTACTCAGAAGTCAACATCAAGGATCTCACACCAGAACAACAAGCAACAATCATAGAATCAAGATGGGTGTTGAGAGACAAAGGTGACAAGGTAAGAGCAAGAATAGTAGCAAAAGGATACACTGAACAAATCGAAGATGCAGACACAATTTACGCAAGCACACCAATCTTTTGCATACTTCGTATCCTTCTCACAATGGCAATGGCCAAACAATGGACAGTCAAAGCAGGTGACATTTCAGTAGCATTTCTACGTGCCAATGCAGCAACAAAGGATCTCTACATGTGGCCCCCACAAGAGTTCTACAATGACTCTTGGCAAACAGTATGGAGATTACACAAAGCAATGTATGGGCTACGAAGTTCACCATCAGCATGGCAAAATCACCTAGCACCAATCCTACAAGATTTGAACATGACAAGGTTGAAGAGCGAACCAAACGTATACAAGACAAGCAATGGAGCAGCATACATTCTTGTCTATGTTGACGATTTACTATTCATTGGACAAGACAATATCGTCAATGACCATTTTCTCAGCAATTCAGAAACAATTGCTGTTAAGACCAACAGGCGAGCTTACAATGGAGCAAACAATCTCCTTCCTCGGGAGAGACATTACAAACAAAGGTGACCATTACGAAATCAGCCTAAGCAAAAGATACACAACAACAATGTTGGAAGAAGCAGGCATGACAAATTGCAAAGCAGCAACAACTCCAGGGACGGCAGCAAACAAGACAAGCAACGACGACAATGACAACATACCCGTCGACAAGGACGAACATGCACTCTACCGACGAATCGTCGGGAAGCTACAATGGATGACATACACAAGGCCGGACCTGAGCTTTGCAACAAAGGAACTAGCACGTTCCTTACAACAACCAACATACTTGGACATGAAGAGAATGAAGCACACATTACGGTATCTACAAGGAACAAAGGACTACAAGTTCATACTACACCCGACGACAATTCCGGGAGACAAAGACACACCAACACTCGACGTTTACGTCGAC
This sequence comes from Breviolum minutum Mf 1.05b.01, assembly GCA_000507305.1. Taxonomy (NCBI): domain Eukaryota; class Dinophyceae; order Suessiales; family Symbiodiniaceae; genus Breviolum; species Breviolum minutum. The sequence continues at coordinate 117,500 of DF240452.1, read as the reverse complement.
GCCGATTGGGCAGGCTGCACAACAACAAGGAAATCCACAACAGGATTCGCAATCAAGTACCTAGGAGCAACAATACATTTCGGATCAAGGACACAAGCAATCGTAGCACTATCGAGTGCAGAATCGGAACTGTATTCAATAGGAACAGGAGCACAAGAATCACTCCACATTCGGAATTTCTTGATGGAGACAATACTGACAAGCAAACTACAAATTCGGATCCACACGGATTCAACAAGTGGCAAGAGCATTGCAACAAGAATCGGATCGTCAAAGAAAGCAAAGCACATTGATTTGAAGTACCTTTTCATACAGCAATTGGTACACAATGGCATACTATCAGTGCACAAGATCGGTACCTTGGACAACATTGCAGACATATTCACAAAATATGTCACCGCAGAAACACTCAACAAGCACCTGTACAACGTTGGGCTTTTGAGCCCAGACAACAACTAGCACAAACAGTCGCGACAGTTTCACAAGCTAGCAAGCAGACAGTATCACATCTACAACTACAAGCGCGATGCGTGTACAATACATACATCCGTAGTTGACGCCATGGTATCACAATCCTATATGGATACAATATCTACTATATCATTCTGAACTTTGACAATATGTCGATTTACTGGATGATGGGTGANACAGTATCACATCCACAACTACAAGCGCGATGCGTGTACAATACATACATCCGTAGTTGACGCCATGGTATCACAATCCTATATGGATACAATATCTACTATATCATTCTGAACTTTGACAATACGTCGATTTACTGGATGATGGGTGACAATTTCGTCACAATGCCATTTTTCTGCATGGAGTGTGAACAATTTGATTTTCACAATTTTTGCTTTACAAGAAGTGAGTTTTCAACAATGGTTGAAAGAGACAATTTTGAATGAAACAACTTTTTTGCTGCATGGACAAGTGTTTGAATACAATCTTTTGTTTTGCCACCGCAGCAATTTCCGAGACGGAAAAACAATCGTGGTGACAATCCTTTTCTTCGACAAGAAGAAATCACAATGGCCAACATCGAGGTCCCAGACTACCAGAGCCTGGCATGCTTGCCAAGTGGCTCAACAATCAGCCTTTGGAACAACAGATCCAAAGTGTACAATGTCAAGGAGGACGAATTGAACAAAAGCATCCTCCTGCCGACAAACTGCACACAATCGTGGACAAGTTTGTTCCCAGAGGACAAGATGTTCTGGTTCACAGTCCTCACAACTGAGGAGTACAATGGCATGGCACAAGATGGAGTGCCACAATACTTCGATGGCGGCATTCGCCAACAATCAGGTTGGCATCAGCTGGTCTGTTTGCCCAGCGTGGAGGAGGCCTTATGTTTCTCCGCTTATCACATGAGTGAGAAACATTTGGCTTGCCCAATGGAAATCAATGTGGTGGGGTTCAGCCCACAAGAAGTAAATCTCAGCTACAATGTGGGACAACGCAAAGTAAACCACTTTCAACGTGGTCACAGTATCCAGTTCCTACAAGTGTTGGCACCCCACAAATATGTCCTGAGCACAATGGAGAAGGACAATCTACGTGTCATGAGTTTGGATTTCAATCCAACAATGAAGTTCGACACGTATTGCTGGGACAATGACTTTGTGTGGTATTTTGGACATGCAGTCCATATCAAGAGCCTTCTTTTACAATGGAAGGATTTCACCGAGGACGAAAAGGCCAATTTCGTCCACAATACAATTCTATGCATGTGCCTTGACCACCTTGGTCTTGAGGGCACAAGCTTCCTGTCAATGGAGGTACAAGAGCTGATTCAGCAGTTCAGGATCTACAATCGCCTGAACACCAACTATGTGGATCGACAATGGGAATCACAACGTGGACACAGAGACCACAAACAATGGATCATCAACACACAAGTCAAAGAAGGTGAAGCCAATGAAGATGACAATGGCCATGATGGACAAGACAATGATGATGCAATGGGAGGACAAAAGAAGAGAAAGGTTGACAAGTAGATCAACAATGTCAACAATGAATTCAGCTACTACAAGATGGAACTATGCTGCAACAATCCGCCAGGTGAGACATACGCCACCCACAATATCGCACAACGAGTCGACAAGCTAGGATGAGCTGCAACAATGAAGAGCTGGACAATGCATGGACTTTTGTACAGATGACAATTTACACTTTGAAACATCTCGTGAACAAAACAATGTCTTTGGAGTGATTTTGCTTGATGTACAATCTTTGACAATTGAGTTTAACAATGTATTTTTTTGTATTTCCAGAGTGTTTGAAAACAATGCTGTTCTTCAACAATCTGAGGGACGGTGTTAAAATACAAGTGTATATACAATATAGTGATACCAGTGGTGTACAACATGTGTACACAATGCATCCTTGCAGGGCCCTTGGGTCAAGTTACTGAGAGACAATTGCCCGGAGTACAAAAGGTGCTGAGTGACATACAATACAACGTGTACAAGTTGAGTTGATTTTTAAACATCCATCCATCCATCCTTCTATCTATCCATCTATCCATCCATCCATGTACTCATCTATCTATCATATACCTGATTGTAATTATGATTATTGCAAGTTCTGCATTGATTGCATAATAATAGAAGTTTAGAAGCATTTTCGGCAAATTCCTCTGATTTTCATTTGGGTGGGCTCGGCTGAGCTCACTCTTGTCAAAACCTATTTAGGGCTACCTACAGTGATATGTATTCAGGGATAATTGATTTGTCCATATGCTTTATTCATTCCACTTGGGGATGTCTCCCCAGGAAGGGATCAGTTTAAACTTCAACAAACATGTGTTTCCCTGAATCATTTAAAACTTTTTCCAACTGCTTCTCCCCTGGGGTTTTGGTCGATCCTCCCGAAACCTTCACGAAGAAATATTCCGCACCTGGGCCTTGACACAGGGATTCATCTTCAGTCTTGGCACCCTTCTGTTCGTCTGCTTGGGCACATGGTACACAAAGGGTGTAGTCACATGCTCGACCTTTCACACAGCCCGCCGTAGAAACATGACCGGTACGCAACCAATGGAAGGGAACAAATGAAGGATAATTACACGCAAAAGGATGAAATGATGCAGCATGTTTTCAGGTACTTTCCCCTATTTTCTGCGAACAAGGTTGGACACTCGTTGTCTCTCATGTTGGAAAATGTCAGAATCCTACCTCCAAAACTCAGTCAGCAAGAGTGGAACAATGTCAAAAACCCCAAAATGCTTACTATGCTTTCCCTCTACTGCATCTAGTAAACTAAAGCATGTCAATGTATATACTGTATACTAAAGACTATATCTCTTTCCCTCTTCCAACAGAAATGGATCTGCAAATGGTGGATTTCTGATGCTGCAGCTGTTTGATTCCTGGAGAGTATCAAATACTTTCATAGCATTGATTTTTTCATGGCTCTCATTCTCATGACTTCTTGAAGAGCGAACTGGAACATCCCCGAATTACAAAACTGGCATCACTTCTATGTCATTCTATGTCACTCCTTTGAAGAACCAAAACTTATGCACTTGATTGCCCTTGTGCTTCGACAGTACATTTCTTACACCATGGATCCTATAAACATGATCATGTCCTGGTGGGTAATGGATTCCCATTCTGAAATATAATAATATATGTATATATATATATATTATATGTACCCCCTGAGCCTCTGAACCTGTGTTTCCAACTGAACTTGCATGGATCGACTTGATCTATGATACCTTCAGGGTAGTCTTGGCTTGGCTAGATTGATGGTTAAGTTTCTCCTTGCCTGAGAGCAAGGTTGAGTTGAGCTGTCCCAAAGCAAAGCTACTATCAATCTCTAGGTGTTCAGGGGATGAGTTTGGGGGAGTCGTCTCAGTTGCCAAAGCAATACTGAAGCTCCTTCAAAGATATTCAAAGAACCAATGCATCTTTATAAATAACGATGATAAACTGAATAAGCTAATGATTCAACGATGCAGCGATCATTTGCTCAAATGCGTTACTATATAATTTCAGGGGACATCAAACATCGGGCCGGGACATCACAGGTGACATCTGGTATTCCGTGGGCGCGGCTGAGGACAGGACAATCGAAAATCTTTCCACCGCAACTAATGTCCTTGGAGCAAGATCATCAATCCAGTCCATAAGAAGTAGAAACCACCTAATTATATATGTATTATATAGTACCTGACAGGAAGTCTGGTTTCCCTTGGTTAAAGTACCCGAGACAATATTTCTTTACAAAAATATGGTATTTACTGCAGACATCTTTTACAAAAAACACCCTATTATACTGCGCTGCGCTATGGCTATTATAACACCTAATGGGTGTATAATCTATCGTGTACTCTCCAAGCCGAATCTGCATGAAGGCGATGATAGATGTGTATTAAGACATGCATATCTGCCCATTGGTATGATAGTCCAACCTGGCCGCATCCAAGCTGGGGCTCATGACAAAGTCTTGGCAATATTAAAAGCATTGTCCTTTAAAAAGACCTTTTTTTCATGCCAGAATGGGATGTAGTTTTGCTGGCGGTCGGCTTCCTTGCCCCTGATATTCCATATGGATAGTGCAATTTTCAGCAACACTGGGGAGGTTTACTTTCAATGCATGGAAGCTTCACCTTCTCCTTACGGAAACCAGTTTGTTTATGAGGTGATGCTTAGAGTTTAGGATTGGGCCATGTTCAATCTATTCCGCCCTAGTATATCTGGACATATCTGGACATCTTCATGCTCTTGCCATGCCGTGACTGCTGATAGGCCATGTTTTGCCGAGGAATTGTTGCATAACGATCTGTCCTTGCAGACCCGGTCAAAAGACACTCTAAACTCTAAACCCCAAATCGGTCTAGACGCTACGCATTTAGGATGTTTTGAGGAACTTCTGTCCCCATCCAAAACTTTTTGCAGTTAAAAGATCCAATGGCTTTCAAAATTGATCGAAGCTCAGCAGAAAACTGTCCTTCACTTATGGAAGAAGCGACTTTGAAGACTCACAAGATGGAGTTCTCATTGCTCCAGTACAACCTGTGAAGAAAAACCGATTCTTTACCAGGGGATATGTCAGGTTCACCCCAGGAATTTCCAAACCTAGAAAAATATCAAACCTATAGAATTAGAAGAACACAGCACATCCAGGGAGATGTGACGTCAAGACAACAGCCGACGCTTTCAGACTGAGGCTAGTCAAGTTTAGGAAAGGTCACAGGTATAACCCTCCCGACAGAATCAAACATGCAGAAACATCAAAAAGACATGGTCCAATGGTACAGTGATGTCTCAATAACAGGAAACATTGAAATCCACTATAGTATCACTGGCAAACTTTAACCAGATTAATTAAAAAAAAAACGTGGATTTACAATGTCAAGCCCCAACCGAGGAACATTCACTTTTGGCATCTTCACGGCAAAGTTGACATTGTTCACCACTACAGCCACGGCACTTCGTGTCAAAACAGCTGGTCACAGCTTCTTCCTTGGAATCCTGAGATGGGCAAATCAACCAGGTTTTTAACAAAAACATTTGAAGAAAATCATCGAACAAGTCTCAAGATGTCCAAATGTGATCCATCTCTGTGTCTTTCTTAGATGCTCATCATATCTCATCATGTCAGTCAAGAGTCTTTGCACATCTGCGGAGGGTCCACGGAATGATAGTGGTCATCACAACAGCTGGCGATACGTTGAGCATCTGAACGGCAGAGTTGGCATTGTTCTCCACTGCAGCCCTTGCAGCTGTTCTCAATGCCTCGGTGAAACTCGATAGCTTGGAAGTTCCCAACCAGGATTCCAGTCACCAGGGTTGAAACATGTTCAAATTGGTGAATCTGACTGAATCGAAACACATTCTACCGGTCATCACTGGCGCAGAAATATATAAGCCTTTCTCTACTGACTCTACTGGTTCATAAGGCATTGTTGATCAAAGTATATCAAATCATTGTTGATAGCAATCCATTGCTTTCAGCACATTGATGGTTATTCAAGATTGAACTGCAAAAAAGATAATCAAACAATTCTCACTCACAACCAGTCTTTGAAGTGCAGATTTTATCACTACCCAGATACATGTTTTGGCATCTTCTTGCCAAGCACATTGTAATCCTTCAGCTCCATACAATCCATCGCATGGATCTTGTGGTTTTGCCTTGCAACTCTCGACCTCCACGGTTGCAAGGGCTAAGACCTGTTCGGAACAGCATGATTCAATGGTCTTGGCATCTTCCCGACACAACCTCACAGATTGGCGATCAAGACATAGCTCAAGAGGCTACAAACATATCAAGCGCATCGTGAAAATGACACGTGCTCGAATTTGATGTATATACCATTTTTAAAATCTTGTACATATGTAAACATGCTGCCTTGGACCACTGGTCACTAAAACGGTGTGTTTCAGTACGTTTCCGGTCTATCAAAAAAGAACAAAAAACACAAAACCCGAAAAGTTTCACCATGTAAATCTCGCTAAAAAGTGAGAAACTGACATTGTTCACCACCACATCCTTTGCAAAGAAGGTCCATGCCTTGACAACTCAACCAAAACAATGGGGGGCAAATGGGAACGAAGCAACATCAAGAAAAGATAAGAAAAGTACCTTTTGGCTCCTTCAAGTGCACAAGTCCAAACATGTGGGCTCATTGGAACGATGCATCTTTGTCAGTAAAGGTGGTCTTGTGAGTTTTGTGGTCGTTGATCTTCAAAACGTGATTTCTGGACACTTAAAACATCTTAAAACAAAGACCCCCAGCAATAAAAAGGGTCGCAACTTCAAGTCCCTCAAGCTTTCAGGTCTACATGAAGACCACAATGGCGCCGCACCAAATAAACAAGAACCTGCCCTTGATATCATGTTACATTTCATCCCCTTCCTAAGGGATGGAGCGGGGCCAAGTTTACAGAAGGCCCAACTTCGGACTAATCAGTCCCTTTTGATTCAGGCACTCATGTGGTTTCCTAGAAAGTCCCGCTATCAATGCTCCCCTGAAACAGTAGTATCATCGTCAAAAACAAAGGTGAATTGTGCATACACATAGTGTATAGTCTGTATATAGTGTATAAAAACAGAACATATGCCTACCTAAACGTATGCATTCTCCGGGCATCTGTCACATCTATGCAGCAGGAAGTGGCCACACATAGCATGTTTCAAAAGGGCTGGTGGAAAACATCCAAAGCTCCGTCAAAAAACTCTGAAGGTCAAGTTGCAATTTGCCACACAAGCAGAAACTGTATTTGTATCCTCCCTGCACAGCTGGCATTGTTCACCACTGCATCCACGACATGCGGTTTCAATGCAATCATTCACGGTCGCTGAAGTCAAAGACCACATGGCCATCAAGCTGAGTAGAAGGTGTGCCATGGCCAATCACAAAAGGTCAACAAAATCAAGGAATCGTGGAGTCTTGAGCACAAACGCTGCAATTACACAACCTGAGAAGCAACGAGTAGTCAGTTGTATGGGGGAGGAGGGTTAGGGGTCGGGCGGCTAAGATGTTGCAAAAAAATATGCTTCTTAAAACGGCCTTTCAATGGGCCATAGGGCGATACAGGTGAAAATACCCGAAGTATCTGAAGACACCGGATGGTTGTATCTTGCACCTGTTCGCCAAGATGCGGACGTTTATGTCTACATGGGTCATGAGATTGATAAGATGAAGAACATGTTACCGTCACCCCTGAAAAATCTGTTGTGTAAAACCATCGTATTGAAATGGCTCCTAGTGAATCAGAGAATGTCAAAACTGATGCTTCATGAGTATATCTGGCAAGTTTATCCTAACGCATTTCAAGAGTATACCAAGGGCATCTTGCGAGGATTCCGCTAATCGACTTGGGAACTACCTGACATTTTCGCTCGGCCGGTCGCAGTGAACATGACCAAAATCTATATCAAACGTAAGATCGTACACCCTCCTCAGACCGAATGGCTGAAAACCTTCAATATGAAAGGTGTTTGAAGTTGATGCTTCTGAACTTCATTTTCGGGGGTGAAAACTTCAGCTTCCCAGTCCTTTCATTTTTCAATGGAAGCATGTTTCATCCCTTCGATCCCTTGATCTTTGAGCCAAGTGACCACCTCACATCCATCACAGGCAAAGCTCTCATCCTAGGAGGCTGCCAGCGATTTCCAACCCGTTGAAAGTTCTTTCACACCCAAGGCTATCCAGCACATGGGTTTTCTCAAAAAAAAATCTTAAGTGAAGGTGCTCCAGAAAATGGTTTCATCACCAAATGCAAACTTGTTATTTCAATGCTTTAGATCCCCCAATCAGGTACTGTATCTTCATCGCCTCTATCCTTCTCCCATCTGAGTGGCGGCCCGCTGGGAGCATGTTTCAGCCAAGCATCGTCTCCGCAAATTGCCTCCTGAACACGGCAGTGAGCAGCAGTTGGGCAGGTGAGGTTTGCAGAAGGTGCCTCAAATTGACTGTATAATGAAAGGAATCACCTCGGTAGAGTCTTAAGTAGTATGTATATAATGCAAAATGCCACAATCCGTACTATAGTACATAGCATATCCAACTTTGATGACATCGGTCTGACTCTTGTGAAGGAAGCTTCAGCCCAAACCAGCTTTTCCACAACTCTCGGCTGCGGCGCTAGCTGCAGTAGTATTGCGTGCTATCGTGCTGCTGTTTTTTCTTATTTGCTCCGGGAGTGGACCTTTTTTTAACTTGGTGGCTCTATCAGGGTGGACATCTGACACAACAAAACCGTTTTTTCAACTTTCCCTTGTTGATCATACATCGTTTGTGATGAGGTTCGTTGAAAAAGGGTCATGAGATTGCTAAACAGGTACAATCCATCGTGTCTAAAACCCTGAAACCAATGGCTCCCCAACGTATCATTGGTAGGTTGATGGGTATGTTGCTTGTCCGGACTCCAACAGGGTAAGTCAACTTGGAGATTCACAAGGCAAGTAGATGATCTTCTGAAAGGTTCACCTGAAACAAATGGTTTAGAAACTTACCCCTCTTTCTGAACAACAAACTTGCACAAATCTGAGAGGACGCAGAAATCACATTGCCTTGCCTTTCAAGGCTTCATAACTTCTTTCATGTCTGCTCATCAAGTTAACTGTTTAACGGTGTTGTCATTCTGTTCATATCATCATTGTTTCAAAGACCCGCCACAAAACAAAGCTTATAGTTTGGTTCAGGAAGTCCAAAAACCAAACTTTACCCCCTGGTAGGGAATCCCATGGATCATGCCAAAGACCAGCCCATTGTGTTTCGATTTGGACTCTCATTTCGCCCCCTTTCGAAAGGTGTCCACTTCAAACCTCCCAACGCCATTGGAGGGTCCTGAAGGTGGTGGCCCTTGGGACAGGTGACTTTTGAAGCACCAAGAATCCGACCTGAAGTGCTGCAAATCTATGCGCAAGACACCGAGGAAATACCCGTGCGATGTATGATATGCTTCATGTATGTTTGATAAATAAATATATGTATATGTTTATCTTTAAGCGTAAATAATATATATATAGTAACATAGTAGATATGTACAAATATATCTATATTATTTTGGTATTAGGGCAATATATGCATCGACTGGAAGACATGTGTCAGAATGTGTCATATACAGGCACCAGGTTGGGTACTGAAGCTATGTTCCAGAAAGTCTGGCAGTAACATACCTGTTTTGGAAATGATGTTCCTCCTCACGCAAGTTTCCAGAAGTGTCAAAAACATGCAATGAAGCTTGGTAGACCTGTCTGGTCCAGTCTGGCAAAAGCCAAAAAGAAATCCGGCCTCAACTCATTTCGGAGCCACAATCCAAAATACAGGATTTCCTATGCCAAGTGCACACGCCTAAATTTTTCCTAAAGTCTGGTTTAGCAAGTTGCAAGGTGCAGCAACCCCAAGTAACAAACCATTGTGGTACTTTGATCCCACGCGGCCTTCATCCTCCATTGAAGCTTCGAAGAGTCGACGAAACTCCAAGTAACCTTGAAAGGAAGTGGATCTGCATTGTGGGTTTCAGTGTTTTCCAAGAAATACTGCTGACAAACAAACTTTTCCAAATCGATAGAAGTTAAGATATACAAAAAACCGGCTCAACGGATATGAATACTGTCCAAATCAACTTTTGTGCAGGAGATTTCCTCCATTAAGCCGGTTTAACTTCCCGGAAACAAGAACCTATGTTTCAAGGATTTCCCGTACCAAAACAAGCATTTCTGGGTGACATCACTGACATCACTGACATGACGTCATCCTTGACCCGTTCGTCCTGACACTTGGCTTCCACACTTTGGATCTGATCTTCTTTCTCCAAATTCTGCAGGTGGGGAAAAGGTGGAGAACGCCGATGAACAGTCGATGAACCAAACATTGGAAACACGCTTCATCCAACAAATCAGTCAAAAAGACAATAGGTAAATTTGGAACCACTGGAAACTTTTTTAGATTGTTATTGGGTAGGCTTTTACGATGTAATTGAATGTAATTCATGCAATTCAAAGTTGCTTTAGGATCAGGAAATATCAGGAGCGCATTTTGCCAACAAATGTTACAGCATTAGCATTTTGGGGAGGATTTCGCCCCCGGCACCGTACTAAAGTTCCTGCTGATCAATTTCATGGTGTGAGGCCATTTAAGTGTAAGAATGAAGTGTGACATGGTGCCATGAACCAGCAACTGAAACGCATGCGCTGCTGTGCGAAAAGCAGCAAGATGACGCAGCACAGCACAATTCTCAAGGTGGACAGGCGCTTCAAAGTGCAAATGTCCCTATCAATCTTTGCAATTCAAACACTGGAAACTCGACAAAAGCCATGTGTAACAGTAAAATACTCCAATCACCGGAGTAAATTCCTGGCATTTCAGGCACTGGTTCATGGGTGGATAATGTTAGTGATTTAATCACTTTCTTGCTCTATCTTGGGTACATCCCCAAAGGTCACCGTCCCTTCGATTCAATAGAGGTTTCCCATGATTGGTTGGAAAAAACCTAACCAAGGACACGCACAGTCCTCAGTCTTCAAACCCTTGTGATTTGATATAATATCAGATTTTGGAAAAGTACCAAATACTGAAAATGGCAACCAGGCTTCACGATTCAAACAACCAAACGCCTCGGTATTTTCTCATTTCTGCCTTGAACTTGAGAAGACTTGACCCTAAAGTAGTAGCATGATGTTTCATGCTAAAAGGGAATCCAGTGGCACCACCAGAACAGGAATATCAAGCAACCTGGCCTTCAAATTGTGAGCTCTGGACCACTTTGTCCTGAGTCGAAGTGGCATTGATCAGGTCATTGACTGGTGTTGCTAAGACTATGCAAGTTATGTCTCATTCATCTCTAGACTCAGCTGAGTTTGAAATATGTTGTTGTTTTCTTTATTTTGGCGGGGGGACGCCAATCCCATGGCAAAAACAGATCCCAAAGTCATTATCCTTGGACCTGCACATGAAGGAATGAAGGGAAGTCACCGCTTTATATCTAAAGACTTCAATGCAAACGAACATCAACTCACTGCACCTCAAACAAGTCAAGGAACCATTCAGCCTCAAACTTCTCTCCATAGGAGCTCTTCCTTTGAGCCTTGCATGTCCAGTGCTGAATTCCTAGAGGTCCTAGTGCGCCATGAAGGAGAACACCATTGGAGCCAGTTAAGTTAAAAGGCTGCAACAAACTAAGACAAGAGGAGTTGCAGTTGCACCATGTACTTTCCCTGGTGTACCATAAGTATCCACCAGGTATGGATCTGGTCATATGCTTTGCTTATAATTCTAAGACCTGATTGAAGGCTGTGTTTGTGACAATTATTTTACCTATCGCCCGCCACAAAACAGGGGAGGTCAACAATAGGGTCACCCAGAATGACTCTTCACTGAGGAACTTCCAACCAGCTCAAGATCTCATTTTCATCTTCCACTTCTTGTCGAAACACCAGCAAGCCTCGGTGTCAAAAGGCTACCCTCGGTCAGGTCTAGGGATGATACCAAAGAGAATACACACCCATGACATAAGAAAGCAAATGGGTACAATACATAAAATCATATGAAACATATTTCATGCAGGCTAAACACCCACATCTTGAGCCCAATCTCTTGGCTGAGGAACAAATGCAGAACTTAAAAGGTATACATTTGGTATTCTAGGATACCCCGAGTGGACTTGAGTTTTGTTTCGTGGGCATCCTGAGAACCTATAGAATGTGAAACCACCAATTTACCACCTTGAGACTTGGCATCTGAAACGTGATGAGCCCCTGGCAATTTCATGAAACAAATGCAACAATGACCAGCAAAATTGTGAAGCTCACAACTCAGGACCCCAAAAAAAACTCGCATCAAAACGCTTTTATGACCAAGCTGTATGTAACTATGCCAGTTGGGAAATTCTGCCAAATGGTTGGAGAAAGAATCACAAAGAGTTGCCATGAAGCAAAAGGTCCATCAGTTGCAGGGTGCTGGTATGAGAAAAGTATATGATGAATGATGGCCCAACCCAATGACTCTATAATTCCACTATACATTCCTTTTTCAAAATCCCAAAACACCACTTCGAAAAGCTTTGGACCTCTTCGTATCCCAGGACGAATTCAACCCTTCTTGGTGCCCAGGCGTTGAATGCGATCTTCTTTGGACAACTTCTGTGGCGAAAGGATCCGATTTGGGACGCTTTGGGATGTCGAAAGGTCGGCATGGGAAGCTCAACCCCATCAACTCCCCTTGAAAGGATGGTCTATGAGAAGATTTTTCGTAGGGATGGATACGCTTAGAGTAAAATGCTGCTGGCTACTCCCTATGTGGGCTGGGTCTAACAAACCATTTATGAGAGGCAAAAAACCATCTGCAACTGGGATCTGTGAGAGATCATGTGAGGACTAAAAATCTTCTGGAATTGATGTGAGTTCTGAGTAGGAACCCTCGCAACAAGTTGGAAGCAAAACTCAGTAATGAACATAGTCAACCCATGCATTATCAAGTATACAAGACAATACTGGTCCTTGTGTTCATGACCTTCATGAGTACCTCATATTATATAATCCATCCTTGCATTTGTTCGAAGATGTGCCCGCAAACATGATGTTCTGTGGAACATTACGAAAAAGTTTGCTCGAAACTTGATACAAATTGCAGATTGGACTGGCCAACACATCAGTCTGCTGCAACAAAGGCAGAAACGGATATCACCATCTATGATATCTTCGTAAACTGCAGTACAACATCAAAGGACTCCCGTCTCGGACTCCGTCAGATTTCAGAAGGACACCCAGCAACCAAGTAAAGAATTTTTACCATCAAGCCCGGCAAGTTCAAGTTCAGCGTTTTTGAACAAAATATGTGAAACATGCCATGAAAACTTGACATTCTCCAAAAGATCTCAGGAATTCCCGAAAGGTTCTAGGGAACTCGGTAGAGGAGTGAAGGTGCCACCATATACCACCGCCCACAACCCATTCCTCAGTTTGGTGACAAGTTACATTCAGCTCGTGACGCTTACACCATGCCTTCCTGAGCTTTGACATCTTGGAGACGTTTGGAGAGCACAAAATGGCATCATCTTCGTAAAGTATAGGTATTCTTATGTCCTGTGAACACTGGTTCAATTACAGCTTCAGGTACCAACACTCCCCAAAAGCTTCAACTCTCTCTCTCTCCCCATGTTCTTTTTCAAAAGCTTACACTGTGTATGGCTAATCTTTGAAGGAAATCCATCCGTTCCATCTTGGAGGTGTGTACCAGCCAAATCCATAAATTGCTTCAGGATGTTGATACAATCTCTAGGCTGGTACAGCCACCTGTAGGTCAGGTCAATACAGATAACATTGGGCCTTGCCTAAGCACTGGTTCACAGTGGGTAGTGAAGGTTACTAGGGTTCGCTTCATACAAATGAAATTCATTCACTCACTGTGAACCAAAGTTTGGGCAACCCCCCACGGATACACATGAAAGAATGTTACAGTACCCAAGACCACCAACTCGTTTTGTGTCGATTTGCTTCAAGCGCTTGGAACACACAATCATATATAATACTTACATAATTTGTTATAAATATATACATATCAAATATAGATATATCTCTGTGTGTGTGTGTCAGACGTTTTGCCTAAAAGAGGGAGAAAAAACACGAAACATCTTGAAAGCCACGGCGACCAGCATTCTGTTTGTTTGTCTTGGCTTAAGAGTGTTGGATAGTCAGATCATATGTGAAAGACCCAAACCTACTTTCAAGGCTGCCCCTAGAAATCGCATGTGAAAGGGATGTTGCATTACCATAGGGATGTGCCATGCCTAAGATGAAAAACTACCAATCTCAACCACTAACTATAGCCACTGGTTACTGATTGAAATGCCACAGGAGCAAGAAGAAAACAACAAACCTGATCCTACAATACTCGAACATCACTATATATAGTTGGCAAACCTTAGTTAGGCCTCTGTCAAAAAGCATATACCGTACCTATTTTACAGCAAATGACCCATGCGAAAACCCACTAATTTCGCTCTAAGGGGAAGGAATGACCGATCTTTCCCCAAGCCACCAAAAAAATTATGTACAGTAAAGGTTTGTTGATGTCAAGGCACCATGTTCTTTCAAATTCCATTGCGTCTGGGCCTTCTCTTTGTGCCTGGTAGGGGGGGATCTATACCATTTGCAAACAAGTTGCTCCCGAAGGAAAGAAACAACGAGATATAACTTCCCTTCTGGTAGCTCTGAGTTTTATGGACATATATGGCTCGATCAAAATGCTTGACTTACAAACTGATTCTGCGACTCTACAACAATATTGATTGATGGATTCATCAATGCTCCACATCACTTCACTAGCTTTCGTGAGGCCGAAGTGGGAAAAAACTGCTAAGAATTGCTTGGATTTATGGTCTATCAATTGATTGATGTTTGGGAATTCTGAACCTCCAAACAGCACCATCACCAGCTCCTTTGTTCTGCCACGACTTGGAGGTTTCTGGGAGGCTAAATTCACCTTACTAAAGGAAGGCGCTCAACCCTTAACCAAGTGTTCCCTCAACAAATAGGGATGCTGATCAAATCACAAGATAACATACACCCAGTCAGTCCAGGATCTTGAGTGGTTCAACTTGATTCATTGTTTTTGCCCTCCTTACATGCTACTAAACAATGGGTCATGCCCTTTCTTGATGATCATCCTCCATTTCCGTTGGATCATCCTGCAGATCGGAAATCGATGCCTGCAACCATCGCATGACCTCCTTCTCTTTAACTTTGGTCTCTGATTGTGGCATCTTCGTAGCCTTCCCCTGAGTGGATCGAAGGTGGCAGGGAACTGGCCTATTTAGGTCCTTCGGATGGGGGACTTTTGGGGGAAGGGCAACGCAGTTGACTAAAACCTGGGGAACCATGAAGTTGCTGAGTTGATACAGAAAAATAACTTGTTGAGCTTGCTTCTTGGGTGAAGATCTTGGAGTTCTCATATTGGAATTGCAGGAAACCAATCTGAGTAGTTATATAAATTGGATTTCTTTTATGGAGCAATTGTGGCGTAAGTACTGAATATCATCTTAGCACCTGGAAGGCTAAGGGCCATCATTCCTGAGCAACTGAACCTTCCAAACCATGCCAGTGGTCTGCGAGAAAAACCCAAATGCCATGGCAGCTTTTGTTCAGAACTTGGGATCCAGGGCCAATTTGTCTCAGTGATATTTACCATCCTGCAAACATATTGGATAATTAGGACCACCCCAACCACAACACCCTGCAAAGTCTAGAGTCTAGAAACGTTCCAGTGAACCACTAACGGTGGTTTACACTTCCCAGATTTCCCTCTACTTATGATGTCAACCTCCAGCCCAAGAGGAAAAAGTTGTCTTCCCAGCATCCTCTTTTAGGTGCGATCATAAGACAATCGAAATTCCATAAAATCGAGCCCGGGCCCTTAGGAAGGAACCATGTCAAGGCACCGTCCAGAGCGTACCGCCATGGCCATTCCATCTTTGTCCCCACTCGGTGGCTCCGGCCTTCAACGAAGGATGGGTCAAGTCAAGGAATGGAGTTTTTATAAATAGAATTTTCGTCAAGAAAAATGTGCCAGTTTTATATTGAAACATTTGAAACCACTTCATCTAAAATATCTGAATGCCCATTTCAGAAATTTCACCTGCATTTGGAACAGCCCTTGTAAAGAGCCTTGCTCAGGGTAGTCCTCGACCACCTAAAAGGTGAACACTTTAACTATTGCAAGGTTTGTCCCGTCACTGTCACTTTCCAGTTGCATTAGAGGCCGGGGGATATCCCCAAAGTCATGTGTCTATTTTAAATTTGAAATTCATAATCTATAGTTCAAATCAAAAAACAACCAATCCCGAAGAAACTGCCACCAACGAAATCCAGTGCTATGTAATCCTGTCGGGTCACCAGCTCATGCTGGCCGTGGGCAAACCAACATCTTGAACCTCGTTCCTTAGATGGAGGTGGAA
This sequence comes from Breviolum minutum Mf 1.05b.01, assembly GCA_000507305.1. Lineage (NCBI taxonomy): Eukaryota > Dinophyceae > Suessiales > Symbiodiniaceae > Breviolum > Breviolum minutum. Next base: position 101,082 of record DF240452.1, on the reverse strand, counting down.
AAGGAAATTCCCCATCTTGGGGCTGAAAATTGGAGAAACATATTCCACTGACTTCAACGAAATACCATGAAATACCTGAAAAAAGGTCTGAGACTCTGATATATTTTTGACCAAGCCTACAGCTTACTTATTTTCTCATGTTCCGTCCGTGTGTGCTCATATGGGTGGCTTCTATCCATTTCGACATTTTACACAAGGGTCTGCACAAAAAAAAAGAAACAGCCAACAAAAAAATACAACAACGTCAACGACTCCCTATCTTCAGTTACAAGTGGGCAGCTTCTCAAAAAAAACGGGTCGAATCCGATCCTTTTGGATTGGTGAGGTCTCATCCTGACCATGTCTTTCTACTCATGGGGGCCATGAAGGCAACATCCACAGCAACTGGTGGTGGTCTCAGAAATTATGGACCCCAAATTCCACCCCAGGCAACGAAAACCTTTGGAAATGATTCAATCTTTAAAGGCCAAACCGAAGAATCGGATGATTTTGAAAAAACACCCTTTTGGGGAAACTATTTCCAACAGCGAGTTCGCCATGACGAGGATCGCAATTTCCCCTGACATAGTGAATACACAGCTCTGTTTTGTATCGATGCTTAGGGTCAAAGAAATCCTGGTTTTGGCGTTTCACGTGGTGGCAAAGGAGATTGGAGGGTTCCAACTATTCAAGGAACCCCCGCTTGGGGCGGGCCAGATTCCTGCAATCAATTGTATAAACTTAAGGGAGCTCTGTGGTCAAGAGATGCGTACTGTTTTACCACGGTAGTATGTTGAATGTTGCCTGGAACCCCTTTACCTATGTTCCATGTTGCCAATGTTCATTTTAAGCGAACACTTGCAGTTCTCATTTTGGTCAATGTGCCGACTCATGTCAGGTCACTCTGGGAATGAACTTGACAACATTAGAAGGGAAGAATAGAAGAAAGTGCCAACGCCAATGAAGACTAAGACTCGGCCCAGAAGTGAGCAAATGCGTTTCAAATTTGCATTTTATCCTGGAGGCTTTAAAAAGCCTTTTCTTGGAACTAGTAACTAAGGTTTGCAAACAACCGATTGCTTCACTAAGCTTTCAAATCATCATTCCTTTGCACGGAGAAATTATGAACTTTGCTATGTTGGATTACCCCAACAAAATCCACAACAATCCGCGGGAACCCCCTTTGAGATCCCCAAGTTTCTATATTCTATAGGATTGGAAACTTTGGATCTTGTGGAATCTCCCTGATTTGGTTGTCACGGTGTTGGGACATCCCATGGGTGCCTTCTTCTTCCACTCGCTTTGCGTCATCGCAAACAAGGCAGTTGGTATAAGAAATTGAAAGAGAGCCTTGAATCTGTAGAGTACCGTAGCTGGAATCATGGTAAGACACGGAACTACGGTAACAATACTAGAATCTTTGCATATGGTACTGGCAATGCATGGTGTGACAATACGCAACATTTAAATCCATAAGTTGCATGTCACCGATCTGCTGTTTGATCTTTTGTTTTTGGTCACTTAAATGGTGCAATGCCCTTTCACACTGAGCCAAACATCGAAACAGCAAGCTGGATTTTCTGAGATGAACTCCTGAGATGAGCTGGTGCGGGATGTTCGTCCATCAAAGCACCATGTCCGAGTCCATTTCCAATGGCTACGACAAATAATAGAAACGATACCATTTGGAAGTAAAAACTAGTATACCCAAGCAGAAGAACAAGCCATCTCATCTCCCTAACATGTCCCGACTATCCTGGGATTGGACATATTAATTGGGAACTCATGTTTTTGACCTCCAAAAGGCCTTACAAGATCATCAAATATTTCATCAAGTTTCAGCTTTGCGGAATGAGAAATGGTACTCAGTCTGTCAAAATTTATTGAAATGCCTTCAATCTAATAGCTTCTGATGGGAAGGGTTCTATTTTCTGGGAGTCATGTTCTTTCAAGGTGCCCCCCAGCTCCCTACCAAGAACCTCTTGGGTATGCAAACGTTTAGATTCAGGTGCAGAATTGAATGACACACTCGCTTTACACCAAAACAAACTTCAACACCATCATGTTAAAACAGTTGTCCTATCCCTCCCCAGTTTTTGAACTAACTTTCAGCTCCTAAAATATCCAAACAGCTTCTATACAGCTTCTCATTCTATAGTTCCTCTCCATCTTTCAACTAATATCCCAGCATCACACAGTATCACACCACTTGAAATGATCTTGATTTAGTAGATTCCGCACAGCTCCCGGAACCTCATGGATTTATCAAAAATAACGGGCTCTATTGGACTAACCCTGTCCCATCTACAACCTGAACAAACCCCCCGTGGCCTCAGTAACATCAGACGTACCAGACCTCATGGCACAAGTGAGGGGGGGTTGCAAGCTTCCCAAAAAACCACCACCCTTTGTTGGTCCGTTGTGGAGAAACAACCAGTTGTCAGTTCTCCAAATACTACAGCTATTAGTAGGCTATTAGGTATTATTGACTTGACCTGCCTGCACGATAAATTAAAATAAATAATAGATAACACAAAACAATTGCTTCCCATAGCAATTCCGCAAAATCCAAGCATTGGAGACTTTGCGAATGGTAGGGCCAGTAGGGTACGCAAACGGACAGTGAAAACGAGTCACCAATCAACAAATTGGCTCACATCATGGCAATAAATTTGTCAGGATGTAAATTATTAAGATCATTGGCGAATTTGGGATGGTTTCCTCAAACTCAAGGTTTCTGTGGTGGTCTATGATTTGGGTCAGGCTCCATGCCATTTACTAACATCCAAGGTGCATAATCCTTGGCCGTGTTGCAGGGGAGGAGCCCGGCGCCTTAGGAAATGATCAGCAACGTGATCAGGAGTTCACTACGGAAGTTCCAAAACCAAACCAACCTTTGGACTTCAGTGGTTGATAGAAAATCCATGAAAATCCTTGGATAGTTGAGAAAAAACATGACGTCAAACCATCATACATCCTCAGATTGCTATTTTTTGGCACCATACTGCAGTATATAATAAGCCAAGGAGACAACAAGTAGTCCCCACACTAAATAACAACCCTACATTCTGATTCACTCCTGTAATTTATTTCCTCGTGTTCTGGCCAGGGTAAACATGGTAACGGAGCTGTGGGTCGTCTCACCCTCCGCGTATTAGGAAACATCCATATGTTCTGGATACAATAGGAAGTCACAAACAAGATTTTAACGAAAAACCATCACAAATACAATTTCAAATTGATAGGTTTCATAATGAAACTATACATCAGCACACCCTCCTCACATAAAACATGCATGGCCAAGGCTGCAAGAATTTCTTCATTCCCAAAAACAACCACACGCTATGAAAGTGAGGGAATTGACCAAACGCACAAGAGTTCACAAATCATTAACATACCCAAACATCAAGGGTATTCTCACCATCATCCTAAGGAATTTGAGGAAATCCCGTGATTTCATGCGATTTCAACATACAAGTACTGAAATCCCTGATTGACGTCCCCAAAACAAACTCAGCACTGTAAGAGTAATACATTCCGTAAAGGTAAGTCGCATTTCTTTTATCTTTCAACCGCCATGTGTTGTTTTTTTTCGGACTGGGCTGCAAACTCATATTTTTTGGCGGGGTCGAGTCACCATCCTTTCACCGAATATCCCCCTGGGCTCTCAAACTGGCGCCAGACCATAAGAGCTGTTGCGCTGCTTCGGAGTGGAAGTCGTTGGCCTGGTGCTAAGGTCACGCCTATCCTACGACACCTTAAATGAAAGGAATGAATGAACCATCAGAACAACCAACACCTTTTAAAGGACCAAGTCTTCCAACCAATGATTTGTTTTCATATATATATATATATACATATGCTTGTGAAATAAAATAATACTTTGCCAGCCTCAAATTTAACCACCATTGCAAGGGACTCCATTCCTAAAAGTCTTTTTTTGGGAGTGAGGTCGTGTTATGTCACTCTAATTCACGCAGAGTTACATGTCAAAAGGAGTTTCCTATTCCAATCATTCTCGGAATCAGTAGGTTTTATGTTCCAGGGTACCACGAGGCGCTAGTAGGAATATCAGCTTCCAAATCGCAAAGTTGATATCCACCGAAAGTGTACTGGTTTGATAATCCCACTTCTTACCGATTGACATAGGATAAAAACTTAGTACCGGCACTCCAATTGCCCTAATGTCTTTTAACGCGTGACCTAGCCAATTCTAATTCAAACTAACTCATCATGGATAGTGGCACAATTCACAACTCGTCAGACCACTTTGCCTGGAGAGCGGAAGAGGAAAGCGATGCTTCTGCTCTTCTGCCTGCGGAAAGCAAGCAGTTTGAGTTCTGGGTTTCCTGCGAGCCTTTTTGGAGGAAACGAGGAAACTTGTCAGCGGAAGTGGAAGTTCCGGTCCATGGTATCATCGTAGGGCTCTAAAAACATGTGTTATTGACCACCACAGAGTTTCATTCTTCCTTGACATAGGGCAATGAACATAGATTGTGAAGGGGTAGATTAACTTGGCATGGACTAGAATCTCCACCAACTCTGGACAAGATGTCACATCTGAAATGACAATCATCACCTGTTTGGAAGATTGGAGGAGTTTCTAGGACATTTCCTGATAAATGAACATATTTCATCAACCTGAATTTCTACCTCGGGGGAATGAAGTCACCTACATAGAAGAATGGATAGAACGTGTATGTATACATATATACATATATATATATATATATGTGCAAACAGGACATATACATGCATCAACTATTGCTAGATGCTATACAGTTACATCTACAGTATATGTTTGGGGGGAATTGAACAGGAATATCCAGGTCAAAGGTGGCTCGCATCATGTCGCGCTCTCGTCTTTTTTTTGTTCGGAAACGATGTCAGCAACGACTTAGATCAACTCCACTTCGCTGCAGTCGAACTGTCCTTGGGTCGGGGCAGCTTCCCAATACAGGGCACCCCTTGAATTTCAAGCATCCCTAGTTGGAAGATCAGTTGCCTATGCAAATGAAGATCTTTTTGCTCAAGTTCTCTGAGCAAAGCCTTGGGCATGAGCCTCTCCCAGGGGCAGGGGAGTTTTTATCGGTTGGTGGCACACTTGGCATTGATGTCCTTGTTACAACACTTTGAACTACCCCAACCCCTAGCCCTGGCCCAGAAAGATCTGAAAAGTTCTGAAGGGAACAACTTTGTCCAAGCATCCGATGCCATCTTTCAACAACCAAGTGGGCTTTAGGTCCTCCAGTTTCCGCGCATTCTCAGGGAACCTGCTTGAGACTGCTTGGGGCAACTTGCACATCAGGGATACTCCTTCACTCAGCCAATGCACAACCCAAATTTCATGGGATGTGTTGGATCTGCTCCCAAACGCACAAGGACACGAATACTTGAAGATATTGGGCCTTTGAACCCTTCATGATCCTGTTTGTGTCCACTTGCAAATAGGTGAGCATCCCAACAGGTATCTCTAAAAAAGATCTATCAGTCTTGACTCTTCATGCCTGGGATCTGGAAGCGCAACTGTGAGGGCGCCTGCAGCCTGACGATTGAAGAATGGTACCTAGTGACCTAGTCTTAAAGCCCCTATTGAATGAAATACCTATGTGAAAGTAGAACATGGCCTAACAACACCATCTGCAAAGAGGCTTGGGTTGGGGATTGGTGAGGTTGGCTGCCCTCCATTCACACGAAGCCATGTCAATCAGGGAAAAAATGACATCAAACAAACAGTACACAACCAAAAAAAATATCTGGTGAGGAAAACGACACGTAATTGGTACTTCGAGTTAGAAGGATTCTTGTTGGTTTCTCCCAAAAAGAAAAACATCGACAAGTCAAATTCATCGACTTACGAATATGATATAATATTACTCAACTACCTTCAACAAAGTTTGATTCTAAGAATCCCTAAGAATCAAATTAGCCAAATAGCCATTGTTTTACATATACCTTGACCCAAATATGGCTACAGTTTCTATCTTGACCCTCCCCCAAAAAATACACATGGAATTATTTTCTCCCCCCCTCCACCTGCGCTCCACGAATGCCCAGTGGTGAATCTTCAAACCTCATTTTAGTGCGGTGTGTTGGTATCCCTAGGTTTAGGCGGATATAATGAGGATACACACATAGTATGTATATATATATAGATTCAGATCAACACCAACTCAAATGAAGTAGGTAGATTTGATGTATCATTAAGTGACAAGGTGATGAGAATATTGGATTGATACAATTGTAATTTGTAATCAAGTCTAGGTGGTGTAGGGATTTTGTTCATCAAGGGTATGCTTGAAAGAAACATGGTAAACCTTGATGGATCGCGAGCACTGTTGTCTGGCCAGGTGGAAAATACCACCAATCACGCAAAAAAGCTCAAGCAACACGAAAGTCCCTAAGATTTCTGAAGAACATGAGCTTAAATATTCTTTCGGCGCAAAAACTCCATTGGGTTTTAATCCTACTATCAAAGAACCCAAATTTCTGCCAAGTTCAAACAGTTCCAAGTAAATTTTAGATGATCCAAACAGGGTGTGTATTTGTTGTTGTCTGCCCTCGCCTGTCTTTTTGTCCCAGTAACACTACGCACTTCTGCGGCTCCTTCCCCAAGCGTCGCGCTGCTTCCAGGAAAATGTCTGGCCTCGAAAGACTGCTACAGCCGAGGTGTCTCTGTTTGGTCATTACAACTTGTGAAGGTGGCTGAACAATAAGGCATTTAGAAGCTCTAACCCCCACCGGTAATAACAAGGGTGAACTAATGAAATTCAACAAGCTACATCAAGCTGGTGAAACAAAACAATTTGTATCGAAATTTCACGCAAAACACTATTGATCTAATCTGAATTCAGCCTATATCCTACCTACATGGAGTTCCTTGGATAACACAACCCTTATCAAGAAAAAGCAAATCATGAATCAAAAGGAGTGATCTTTACCTTCAAAAATGACAACTATTGCGTTATTACACAATGCACATTTAAGATTTGGTATTTCTTCAAATGACCCGCGTCTCGTTCCTTCAACTAGACCCCCATTTCCTTGCAAACTGTCTAAAATATGTCCACCACCTATGGAACAACAAACGCCCACCGAACCCTTTCATCATTGTTAAAACTCCAGTGGCTCAGGTTTTCCTCGTTTCACTTCATCTCCCGTGACCACCACGTCCATCAAATTCAAAATCTCCTTTAAAGCAATGGAGAATAATGGACATGTATATTGGGTCTGGGCCTTAGTACCTTATAGGTAATCACTAAGAATTGGTATCTGGGAATACCTGAGATACCTTTACCATGAACCCTTTGATTTTGGCAACAGGATCTCAGTTGGGATTTTTTGGTAGGTGACCAGTCCTATGGTGGTGGCAAATTTGCACAGCCTTTAGTGGAGGGCTAATGATGTAGTGATAGAGCAGCATAATTTACATCTAAATATGAATCATGTGGACAATAGTTAAGATCACCATACGAAAGTTCTCTTCAGAACGCCATCGCAACGGCTGGACCATTCCCTTTAAGATTCATTTTTCCCCAAGCCCAGCAGCCAACAGTAGTATTTCAGTAACCAGGAGGCCTAACATGTACTGAGAGGTGATTGCTGTATACACACCTCAGCCTGACCCCAGCTATTGAATCGTCTCAGGCTCTCATCTCAATGATTCTAACATTTTACCCACACCCCGAGGTAACGGCTGAATCATGGCATATTGCGGACTATAACTTCACCTAAAAAAGTAGGCGCATGTCTCATGCATACAGTCTGTTGATGTCTTTTAAAGCAAAAATCACATGTCCAACATGATTCAGAAATCAACTTTACACAGCTGGGATACTATGTTCAAAGACATGGTGTCTTTACCTATCATCATGAATCATGAATTAGAACAAGTATCCCCAACCTTGACCTTGGAGCACCCCTCCAAGCTAGCTCCCTCAGGAAGGAGAGGTATACGAGGGGTAACTAGGTGAGTTTGAGATTTCAAAGGTCTTACATAAAAATCACCAAAAAAAGTTTCAGAAATGCAGCATTTCCCCCAGTTGACGGTTTCAACCCATCTGAAAATTAGAAAAAAAAAGTGGATACCCATCATCGAGAAAGAAAAATACATATGTTTGAAAATATGAGCGAATTCACAGGCGTCCTTGTGAAACTGCATCTTTTGATTGAAGGATGGCCTGCCATGCCACATTTTGGCAAAGCCATGCGAAGTGAGCAGACTTGGCTCAGTGGCTCAGGCTCAAAAGATCAAAAGTCTTGTTGAAGCATCAGTTGGCCCTCGAGAGTTGTGTGCAACTAACCCGGAGCATTGGCCCGAACTTCCTCCAACTGGAGCAGGGTCGGGTCTCTAATATCTAGATCTGGAGGAGGTATATACGGTTCCGTTGAAATAAATGGAACAAAACACATCTGACCTCCACAGGGTGTAAAATGTGTAAAATCCTCGGTGACGTTTCCGCAGCATCCCTGCAAGTAAACAGCCAGAACTTCACCTTTCCAGAGGCAATTCAAATCATTTCCTATACTTCCGTGTGTCTGTGACTTTTTGGGGGAGCGTTTCAAGAAACTGACTGATGGTACCTATTTCTCCTACAAATTCAACCCACAACATCCCACCCAACCATGACAGGGACCTGGGGCTCGATGTAGCAATGGCCATCGGAACTTTCATGGCTTTCAATTTGCGCAGCAATGGCAACGTCCCGGGCCAGGCTGAAATCGTCCCGTAGAGCACCTGTTCCAATGTGTTCCGTTGGGCAGTTGCAACTTTTCACACCCCAGCGGCAGTAGTTAAGTTTTGCTCGGACTGGTCGGTTTCTACATTGTACAACACTTTAAAACCCTAGGACATTGCGGAACCATTGAACACTGAAAACCTTGTATATATATAAATACAAATATATATACGGTATAAAAATTGCAGTCAACTTTGCACCTTGAGATCGTTCATGTACTCCTGGCGTCGGAGCTCAGGTGATCATCACCACTGGAGTCCAATGCAGAAAACCTAACTATGAAAGAGGATATCATCTTCTCCACTTTTGGAAGGGTCATGTTACTTTTTCGGGGGGACCACATATTCATCCATATATATATATATATTTCATATGAGCATATCTAGCATTCCACAACCTGAAAAAAAAGAGCGTCTTAGTCTTTGGTAAATATCAATCTTTTATAATCTTTTAATGACTTGGCTTGAGACCAGCCAAGGGGCCGAGTGAGTCCGAGGTGCCTGCAATCTATCCCCGATGTAACGATGTATCTAAACACAACAAGCTATGGTAAGTTGTCTTGGCAAATCAATCAGCTATTCACTTGCATGAATGGACGTCTGTGCCTGATTCAATCACCTGACATCACTTGTGATTTTCCTCCCAACCCACAAGTCCTGCACATACTTCTCCGGCTTCAGCAAGGCTGTTGGAACTTTCAGCTCCTTGAGTGTCCCCCCGCCACAGCCGCGGCCCGAGAATGTTATTCGATCTGTAGAGATATTGGTGATTCCCACATGCTGCTCTTCGTACCTTGAGAGTCCCAAAGTATCCAAGACATCTGACTCTTGACACATGGCACTTAACCCACTTGACACATGGCACTTTTGACACAGCAACCGGTGCCATGTATCTAGATGAAGGTTGTGAATGCATGTCATCCTTCCACTTCATCTCGTCATTTTGTGAGGCATCCTGTTGGAGTTAGACCACTATTGACTTCCTGAAATCTAGTACAGGATCGAAATGCCCATCCTGCGCTTGTTGCGCATGGCAAGCGCTCTGTATTTTAAGCAGCTACATGGTAGGAGATGAAACTTAGAATGATCGATTCTTTCATTTCCTCGACCCCATCACCATAACTACAATTCCATCGTCGATGGTCAACTATAAATTCACAAAAATGCATCATTGACAACATGGGTCCTACAATGGTCCCCAAGGATGTTACCCTCCTGGGAACTGACAATTTCCCTTCCCAACCGGCTATTTTAGTCGATGATTTTCCTTGTTCCCTGGATGTTAGTTCAACCACAACACCCCGGCCCCCTTTGGAGCAGCGGCCTGTAGGATTTGCGCGGACCAATCTTCTGCTTTGCGACCAACGATCTTGCCATGAAGCTCCTGGGAGCAATGGAGATATTCATAGAGGGTTTTCCGAGTGAAAGGAGCTTCAAACGAGGCAAAGAATTGAAACAGAAATGAAAGTGGTAAACACAAAACGTTTAGAGTTTAAACGGAACGAAGGACATATTTTGTATGATATGATCATTTGTTGTATTCCTAAATAAAAACTATAAGATGATCTGAAATCATCAAAGAAATGGAGATACAATTTTCAAGATCCAACTTCAGTGTCAGCCGCCTCCATGTCAGCCCTGCAGCATCCCTACATTGAACTGGATGAAACATCCTGTTGTTACGCGCAAGTATGAGCCTCAAAGTAAATGACCTTTTTGGAAGGAAGCTTACTTTCCAGTAATCTCAAATGGCACTGGCAATGGGTCTTCCCTTACTTCCTGCTTCCACCCCCAAAAACTCCCAGTCCCAGGGTAGCTTTGTACCACGACGTGCCAATGGAGCTTCAAGGGCTACATGAGAGACACCTGGCCATGTGAACCATGTGGGTCACCAAGTGGAATCGAACATATGAAACATACTAAACTGGTACATGCAACAATGAATGATGAGCAAAACTCAGATATGTTGCGGGCCCGCGGCCACTTTGTTATCTACCACATCCAAGCATCACTGCTGCATTGATTCCATGGATCTTGTCTATCCATATTGCAAACACACATGCATATATCAAATGTGATACCAGTCCTCCACCTAACCACCCTTCCCTGCTGCTGACTAGCTCGCGGTTGAGAATCAACGGATTTGGCCCACCTTCGAAATCAATTAGGGTGCCATCCAAATCGAAAATAATGGCTTGAACCTGGCCAGTGCCAAGCCAACACACCAACAGCAAATGGCGGTGGATAGAAATAGTGAATTGGAAACCACATGTGAAAGGAACACAAAGCGACATATAGCCTACACTGAGCGAGAAATATATATATATATACTCAGAGTGAAGCATACGTACTCATGACTAGGGTATTCAATATCTCGCCTGCAATCCATCTGAAGATATTACATATCTCTTTGATGAAACAGTTTGTTCGACGCCTGGCGCTTGGAAGGCTTCTCATCTTTCCTGCGCATGTTCTAGGCGCCAAACGTGACAGGGATGCACGTTGGTGGCTAGGGTGCCTATGCTTCTAACATCCTAAAGCTGCAGTAGGGCCATTGGCAGCCCTGAACTATTGCACGTCCCCCAATAAAGGAAGTACTGTAAGCCGGCCTGAACTTCTTTCCGCAGGTGGGGAAAAAACCTGTCCAAACAATTCAACAGGGAACCTGCAAAACTACCAGATTTCCGACTTAGGAATCGCCTCTTCAAGTGAATTTTTGTTTGACTCTTCAGGTTAAACTGTGAAACTAAAATCCCCAACTGTCCTTCGCCATGAAAGCCATAACCTCAAAGCCAACCCGTAAAGGAAATGTTGGGATCCTCTATGACAGTGACAAGGCCGGGATTCCAAACCCACCAACCACAAATAAAAATGGATGCTATCATAAAGATATGATCATTACATGATATGTATTAGTATGTATGTACCTACGCGTGTATGCATTTAACATCTAAATATAAACCTACGGAATATTCAATACCATTCAATCAATACCTGCACATAGTTCGCAAACAAACCACACAAATAACACATAAGTATTTTACACTATGCGTATATTTGGGTCACCTGGGGCGTATACACACGCACAATTATATGTATTCAAATGATGAAATATACTTATATACATACATGTACCAATCTCTAGTGAAAACATAAACCTCCAACATCTTTTCCCAAGCACCCCGCGTCAACGCCAACACCATTGATCCAAGCAGCCCAAAACCCGTCAGCACAAGGCCACAAGAAGTGAGGGTTGATAAGGATGCCATAGCAATGGCGCCAACAACTTCAGGTCTGCTGCTATGGTACCCTCCAAGCTAAATGTATAAACCAATTCAAGTACAAGTGGATTCGAAACTAACTGGAACCAATTTGGCCTGAAAATGTGTTGCAGTTGAAGGTATTTGTGAAAAGAGATGTTGAACATGTTTTGGGCTGCTTGTTTTTTTCCTCGCGTCCTCCATGAACTTGGTAGTTAGCTCTTTGACTTCATTCCCACAAGCTCAGTACCATGGCTATTCTTGGACTGCCAGTGGAATTGAAGCACAAAGGACGTAGATGTGTTTTGGATTTGGTTCCTTGAGAGGTGCTCGTTCCATATCAATCACACTCTGGCAGTATGCTCCTACATATCACAATCCAGGAACCAAGGCATATCAATATCAGCTTCCTGGTCGTCATTGGCATGTCCAACTTTGGTGTTGAAAAAAGGTTTTTTGAGCGGCTCACCATGGGATCCGGGCGAACAATGTCATGTTGTCATACTGCACTCTGTCTTGGGGGCGCATCAAATTTCCGATGTTGTATATGTCAATGATAATATCAACCACTACGTCTAGTTCAGAGAACGCCGTTCTTGGTTGTGTTGTGGGAGTATTCACCATATCCACCTCTAGTCACAATTTACTTTGGGCAGAATTTAACCTGCCATGTGCTTTTAAACAACAAATGACAACATCTCACTTGACCAGTCCTCAACATGTCGAACCTTGACATTACCTATGAAATTACTTATGCATCTACTTTCAGAGAATCCCGAGCTTAATTTCGGAGATGGGATTGGCAAATGAAACGTCATCATATACTTGACCCAAACAAAATGAAGCAAATTGTCATCTACATGTTCTTCCTCATAGTCATCTATCCTTCTTAGCATCACCATACACAGAACTTAGAACCCATGTAAGACCAGGGAAACATCCATACATCCACTCCCCAACCATCATCAAAATCATCCCTCAGTCGCACCTGAAAATCCAACCCCCGCAAGGCCAAGTCAATTCGTCTCAACCTCAAAGGGTGGTGTCACTAAACTCAAGGTCACCCTGCTGGCACATTGACATCATACATGACATCCCCTTTTCAACGGCGCCACCCTGCTAGCGATATCACCCTGATAGACTTTGTTGAACCTGCCGTTGTGTGATTGTGGATGTAGAAACTGTTCGTATGGCGTTTTCATCACAAAGAACTGGCTGTAAATCTATTGACATTTTTTGCCCATCGCTGATCTCAAGCCTAATTGGCCTAATCTGCCCATCAGGGTTTTCTTTATGGGACCTCGGACCTTTGACAGAACTGGATTTGGCCAAATGGGAAAATGACTATCAATGTAGAATTGTAAATAGTGATGTCAACATTTCTACCTTGGTTCACCTACGAGGGTGGTCATACTTCCGATTCTAAACCCACAACATCTTCAGGTAAACAAAGGAAGATCTTCATAGGATTTGTAAGGCCATCATATTTGGAAAATGCCATCATATTCCCCGCTTCTTCCGTGCACCTGACCCAGGCTTCCTCACAATTTCTTGTGTGGCCGCTCTGGTGGGGAAGGCCGCGGACCTTGCATTGATGATGACATTCCCAAGCTGATGCTCAAGCTGTTCTCCTGGAGACGGGAACCCCGGACTGGAGTTGCAATCTAAGACTGCGATTAAATGTGATGTGACGTTTTTACTTGTCTCCTATATGTACGTACATATACGTACTGTAGATTCTTCAATCAGCATCTATCAAAAGCCTTTTTGGATGCCCACATGTTCTGTTTATCACTTCCTTGGTGGCACTCATGCTGAGAAAGCTGCCCTGCTCCCCACCCAAAAACCCGGCAATGATGGATGCGGTGGCACAGCTGACGATAGAAAATAGCTAATGACCTAATCGGTAGCAACCTTCTATATACTATATATACTTGTACAGTACCTGCCAGGGTAAAGAGTCCCGCTTAGTTTCTCTTTGAGAACGTGTAGTATGTTTGACTGCTCTTTGGGGTTGGAATTCTAGAGAAGTAAAAGATCCAAGCATGACAAAGGTCTTCAAAACACCCACAGCCCTGGCAGCCACCTTTTTTAACACCTTCCGAGTCTTCTCCATCTTCGCTAAACCTGAAGTTTTCAAACGGCACACTGCACGACACTTGCATCACCACCTTCTTGCTGTATCCGAGCTGGGGGTACTGTGGCGACCGCAGCGTGCACCAAAGATGCAGTAGCAATGGGCCCCGAGAGTCAGTGGAAAGGTTCATGCAACAACTGTAAAAGGGTGTGACTATTGTGTAGTAGACCTCGTTGTGGGTATACAGGTATATTGCATCTAGATACTGTACTCCATCAGCTCATGGCTCAACTTCCCATTTCTTCCAGTTCTCGATTTAAATTCGTTTTTCATCAATCTCTCGAGGCTCATTGGCACCGCCTTTTTCCTGCACCCTCTCAGTTCTCTTCTGCAGGAGTCTTGTTAAAAATGGTGCAGTTGTGAACCCAAAGATCCGTCTCTGGACGACTGGCACAAAGAACGAAGTAATGGCCTTGAATTAAATGCCACTCCTCAAACTCATCCATCAACTCCAACTTGTGAATCCGTTCCACCTGTCGGGCTGTTCAATGACATCGTATTTTCAAAACACATAACATGCCAAGCAAAAGGAAAGCTTCGTTTTCACTCCTATATTTTCAAACACATTTTCAGATTCCACAAAAGAAACATCCAAAAACGCTGAAACTTCGGTCATACCCTAGATCAACTCAACTCGTTAAATCTTTAGTGAGCTCTCATCACTTTACATCACCTTTTTGAATCTCTTGGTAGATGTGGTGACAAATTTCACTTGATTCCAAAAAGGCCTGGAATTCCAAACCACAGGAGCTCCAAAACAACCTACAACTCGACAACCTTCCTACGAATCCAGCTTCACCCCTGCGCCTCAGATTGATCCAAATGGTTTTTGTAGATTTCGTTCATATCCTAAAACTGAAAACAACTCCGACTCCAAAGAGGCTGAAGAAAACATATGTTGATGGATAGACCCTTACCTTCAAATGTTCATTGAGACAACATGTTGTTCATTGCAAGAATACCCGACCCTGGAAAAAAACGACTGGCAAAATTGATAAAGGTGGTGTCCTTTCAGGTGTGGATTTTGCTGGTATCCATGTTGAATCTTGCAGGTGCGATGAGAATTCACACTCTCACAATCTAACATAGCAAATGGAGAGTCCACCAGTACTATACTATAACTACTAGTGCGTACAGTATTCTAAGCATTCCCTTTTTGGAAAAAGCAAGGGATTTTTCCATTCGCTATCTTGAGTTTAATCCGAGTGTCTTTCACTTGGCATTGGCTCCAACCTCGCTCAAGGAAGCGGTTCTTCTGTGCCTCCATGCTGGGATAATCAAAAACGGACAGCAAGGGACATCCACGTTCCGCCAAGTTTTTCACCATGACTTTGCCAAAGCGATCATGAGGATTCCTTTGAGGAGCAGAAGGGAAGCGAGTCATCGAAAGGCTGCAAGGTGTGCGTGTGTGTGTGAGAATTAGGCATAAAAAGTGCTTGATGTGTGAAAAAAAACGCAAAAAGAGTGCTTAAACATCAAGTATATCATATCATGTAGTCAGGGCAGTTTGTGTGATTTCGTCAGGATGCTTCAGTGACCCTTCCAAAAAGGTAGCAAAAGCCTCTATGTCAGGCCTCCTGCACCATGTAGATGTTTGAATCACCAAACAAATTCAACCCACATGTGAGAGAGAGCCCTCTTGGTGAAGCGTTTGGATTCTTGTGGGAAATGACATGACGTCCTGTGATTTGGAGGTGCCAGGTCATGAACTACATGCATGTTTGTGAGGAATATGAGGAGAGCATCTTGATACCAGCACAGTAATCCATCCCATATCGAGCTGCTGATGATCGAATGACGATATACAATACATAAAACTCGTAGCATCAAATATGTTATGAAAAGTAAGAGTAAAGGGACATGACACATGGTCTTGAATGCAAGACCCAACGGAATGAAATCAAGATGTCGCCATAGCGTCGTCTGTTCATACATCACCATTGCGGAGGGCGCAGACACGGCACTTGCAGCCCATTGGATGATGCCATCCCCATGTGCAGCTTGCATGTATACCAAAACCTCAGAGAGACGAAGCTAGAATGAAGAGAGGTGTTCACCCGTGTATGCAGTCTATGCCGGCAATCCAGTCAGGAGTACCAACCTTGTAAAGTACTTGATTCGCGAATTCACAGAGATTCCCAGCATGGTCAACGGTCCGCTTTGAAAAACACAAATTACTTTTCTCAGAATCGAAAAGCCATCATTGACCAATGCGTTGGTTTCACTACTGATGTAGGCTTGCATGGGCTAGCTTCATTTATGCTTATACATTAATACATATCATTTTGGCGTCCCAGTTCATCCGGCTCTGAACATTTCCTCAGGTGGACAACATATGCCATGCAAGGCTGGGGAAATACAAATTTCTCCGGGAAGGTGAACTACCATTACTTCAATCCTAGAGTGGTTCAGTGCTATTGCAGTGATTTCGATGCAAAAAAAAACCGGTCAACTCCAACCACTGGTGAACCTCAAATCCAAAGTTTTGTGGTACCAAACATCCAGCATCTCAACTGGATTTTTCCAGCTGATTTTGAAATACAACCATAATATTGATATTGTCGTGATAACCTCGCCCCACCGTCACCCCGTAGTGGGTTTCCCAACGCATTCCGCGATGAAGATGGTGGGCAAGTCTGCACGCAAGCCGCAGCTCTCCATGGCAGCCGACAGGTCGGAACTGATACGCATGTCCTGAGGTGGTTACTCGTGACATTGTGACAAGTCAACCACCCTTCCAGGGATTCTCGAGCGCGCAGAAATGTAATGCACACACACCATAAGTTTATAAATATGTGCACATATATCATAACACACTCTATCTAGTACAGTGGAAGATAGTAAGTGTATAATCAGGCATTTCCAAGGGAGAGTAGTGGTTGTCTGACATGTGCATCACATGTTTCATGCAGAGTAATTCCCAAGATCAAGTACGGTGTGTTACAATTTCACCGAGTTCACATGATCAGTGGTTAAGATCGTCAAATTATGCATATCTATGTCAACACAGATATAACTCCAACAAAACCTGAGATATCGATATGAAAGGTCCTGAGTGTGTGTATCTGTATCGGGCATCGGCATCTCTATAAATTCGAATCATTGGACCCTAAACATCCTCAACTACAATTTCAATCCAATGGATCCCAAACATCCCCAAACTATCAATTCAACAAACCTTCATATAGATGAATCATGGAATTGAAAAGAACTTTGCTGCATTGTCTCTTCAGATTTCTGCCCTATAGCCAAGTCCAATGGCCACAGGTGTCGCCGGCCCTAAGCTTAGGTTTCCTATTGAAATCTATGGCGCCTGAGGGAAGCTCAAAATGATCAAAATGAGGTCACCTACAGGTTGATTGATAGGTTGGGTGGTGTGGCCCTATCATCAACGGCATGGCCAGCTATGGTTACACTCTCCCAAGATGAAACCTGCAAATGGAGTTTACTGGATACAACACCTGGAGTTACTTAGACTTAAACACAACAGATTGACGAGAAATAATCCACCTAACTTGGATCACCCATGATCACGGACTCCCACATTTCACCCCATCTGTTGCTAAGCAAGAGCCCGAAACCGCCTTCCAAATGCATCAGTTACGTCACATACCAACCCCATCTCCACCGTAGGAACAAGTATCTGCTTGCACCATCCGGCAGTGCTTCGTGCGAATTTCCCGCATCCCCATGGAACTTCGAGTGGTGAGTTCTTCCATGCTGCTCACATCCTGCACCGTCATACGTCCGCTGTATTTTTTCAGATTCTTTCGGGGGAAAGATTGTGTGATGTCTGTATTTTTCTTTTATTTGGAAATAAATACCACCGCTTCAAAACTAAACTGGAAGCTGGCCAGCCTAGACTGGAAATTCAGGAAAGCTCGACTTCACAGTTCAAACAGAAAGTATATATGCCCCGGCCACTTGCTGAAAAATGTCACGAAAGCTGCTTTCAGACATTGCACATGCGACCAAATCAAGAATGGGTTGCGCGGGTCCGCATGTTCCATTCCACTTGCACACAGTGACTTGAACAGAGCAATGGAACATCTCCATGTTTTGAAAAGGAAACGCTATTTGAAGCCTTAAATCTTCATTGGGCTACATCTGCGCTGCAATACCCTAGTTCTTGGTTGCAAGCTCTACGCCCATTGCATGGTGTTTCACCTTTCTCAATTGTCCAACTGGTGCATTCCCCTGGTCCAGCATGGGCCATAGGTTTTGCCGACGGCTGATGGCACTGATCTTTTTACCTGGCACAGGGATGTTTACCCATGAATCCTTCCATGCACACTTGCAACTACCGCCTGGAAAGATGGCGCAACTCCCATGTATTGGTTTTTCATGGCCCCTTACTAAGCCACCTTTGGGAGTTGTGCCATCTACTCTCAGCACAGTGCATAGAATTCATTGATCAATTGTATCCTGCTCATGGCATCGTATCAGGTGTTGATAGACGATAGAGATGTCGAGAATGCGGACATGTACCGGCTGCACAAGACATTGGCAATCAAATATGCACGTGCACTCCTAAAATCCAACCTGGCTAGTATCCTAGATTTTTGTTCCATGATAAATTTTCATGCACCTATTTCCACGGCTCTGTGAGCAGCTTCCCCTGTCTGTTCAGATTCTGCTGTGCGGTTTCAGTGAAGCAAACCATGAAATCAGCAGAAACAACAATCAACAGCCAAACTACCAACAATCAAGAGGAACAAAGAAAAAAACTAAACATCCGTGAGGCCCCTTCTATTATCTTGACCAAATGACCCAAAACTTCTGGAAAGTCCACTTCGAAGTAGATCAAATCATCACGCCAACGACTGGCATCCTCTCGGAGCCAAAAATATAAGGTATCAAAACCAGCACCAAGATTCACCTCGGTACAATGATTGAAAACATGGCATACCCATTCCGTGGAAGTGAAGGTGAATGATTTGTTGGCGTGTTGTGTTGTCTTTGTCATGTTGTAATTGAAACTGGTTGATTACAATTCTTGAAATTATAATCTCTCAAATCTTTTGGGTAATCAACTACATTTTATCTAGACAAGGGCATCCTATACACTAGGGTGGAATTGCAAACGTCCAGAGGTTCTGGTGTTACGCCTTTTGAATTCCACTGGGTGTGACATGGTGTGTTAAGCTCCAGAATGACATGTGAGTTTTATTTATACATACTCTGGCACAAGGAGAAACATATCATGTCATTGGAGGGTGAATGTCAGTTTTTGACACATAGCAAGGGAACATGTACCTAGTGCCAAATGAATTTTTCCAATGGAAATGGATAGAAAGGATTATTTCAATTGCTGCAAGTATGTTACTAGTTCATTCATAGCTTCTGTGAGGTCAGGTGTGCACTCAAATGGCATGAGGGTTCAGTGTTGGCTCTACATACCTCCCTTAAAATGGCATAACATGCCATGGTAAGAACCAACTGACTCAAAGTCCCGATGTTCCCACATGGGTTAGCAAAAGGACAAACCTTCTTCCAGAAGAGTGCTAAAATTGACACCATGTCTTTCCTATACTTTTCAACTTTGTAGGGGCTGCCAGTATAGACTATGGACACGTGTAGACCAACCCTATTCCCGCAGATCTCAACTTGGTGCCGAGTCACCACTTGCACCCCTTTCTTGGCCGGTGCTTCCTGTACGAAACGGAGTACACTTTGACGAATCGCTTCCACCCGCGACCAGTAGCCACGGTGAATTAACGGGGATCCACTGGAGGGACGGCTGCGAATCAACTGCTCTGTATAAGGGTCCTGTCAGATCAACAAGTCAAGACAGTTGGACACCACCTACAAACCAACAGAAACATCTGCGTAAGATTGTGTAATTGATCTATTCACTTGATTTGTGCTGTGGACCATGGAAGTTGAATAGTTCATAGTTCAACTAAATACCTAAAGGAGAAACAAAGCTTTTGTATGCTTCTCCTGTTTTTGGTGGGCAACAATTGCCCTGCCCCAAACCACCATCTATTGAAGGTGAGCTGGTTGATGGAGGTTGCTACCAGTAATTTGTGCAAAGTCAGTAGGGCAGAGACAAAAGAAAGCGGTATATAGGACTCCAAAATTTCGATTCAGTAAAACACTTCACCAACTTAGAATCGAAAGAAAGTTCATCATTCACATCGTTCTTTTGGCGCCCCTGTTGGTTTGGGCACCTGTGATTGAATTAAAATCAAATAAAATCTCATCCGGATTGCCCCGTTTTCGATGAACATGCGGCTGGTTGCCTATGTTTCACCAAACTCCCTTGGAGCGGAGCTTAAGAGGTGACAATCAATCAACACGTTGTCCCTACACAAGGCTACCTCCAAAGCTACCCTGCTGCCAGAATTCCGAGAAAAAAAGGAAAACCTGAAGGAACAGATGGATCCATTTCTGGTAAGCCTTTCTGAACCCTTACGGGTCGGTGAGGGGAGTTTTGCAAACCTAGGAGGGCCCTAGCCCTAAAATGGCAGATAATGTCTTTAAACTTTGACATAATTGGCTGAAGTTGAGGTTGCATGAGTGAACAAAAACACATCTCCTGGAAAGCAGAAAGTTACGCTTGATTGCTCAAAATACATCTCCCATACAGCCCATACATGCATTTTGGAACTCCTATGGGTGTTGAACGTCGTATGCCCCAATCCTGGAGACCATTGGAGTAGAATTGGTTTTCTCCAATACCTTCCAGCTCCAAATTTTCAAAAGGACGCTTGAGGCTTTAGACATAATATGAAACCATTGTAAACCCATATGACAGTCCATTTGCCAAGACCATGTAGTAAAGGAAAAGATCTCACCATAGCCCTATGCTCATGGAGTCTCATCACAACCCCCACCAACCAGTGAAATTTTGATGTTTTTCTCCTGAAAATATCCCAGTTTTGCACATGAAGCTTTTGCCATCGCTGCATCGATGTGTGTACACTGCACTGCTCCATCATCTGGTGGCCGGCGCCATTCATCCATCGTGGGTGCTGCGGGGAAAGCGTAGCCACCAGAGGCCATGAGGGATTATGGCGCAGGGTGTCTTGTTAGACCGGAGACAACCGAAAAAACAATGTGAAATTGACATCTGGTACTGGGGAAGTTATCTTTCATCACATGGTTTCATTTGATTTCATGTTCATTCTTGCTTCTTTGGCAGGTTGTTGCTGCTACCTTCGACGCATACAATATAGAGTATATACAGTATATACTTATGTACCTGTTCCTGTGTGAAGATGGTGCTGAAAGAATGTGCCTTGTGTCATGCGAGAAATTTGTCTTTGTATGCGTTGACTTGTTTGAACGCAGCTAATAACAGTTTGCGAGATCGTTCAGCAACAACAGGTTTCAAATGGGATTTGCTGTAAGCCGCAGTGAAATCCAAATTCATCAACAAACTTTGACTGAGGCCAATAACTTGAAAAGGATATAGGAATATTCACACATGCAAAAACAACAACCACACCCCCCTAAGTGGCAGTTATAGCCAAATCATGCCATATCTGGCCATTGGCCAAATTCTGTAAGAAAACAGAAATGTGTATATTGCAATTCATTCGGGCAAGCAGCAAATTTGAGAAACGTCCATCTGGGACAATCACATATAAAAACATATAATATCAACAAAGTGACTCAAAGCACAATATGCAAAACATGTAACCTGTTTGTCAGGTAATGAAGGCCTTAATGGATTGAGCCATACTAACTCTTGAATCTTATACTTTGTGGCCGTTTTGATTCAAGTATAATTTTATCTTCTTTTATTTTCTACCCAAGTTAGTGAAACATTACACAAGGTACATTATGCTTTGATGACGGTAGCTACACGGATGTACCTTTTCAATTCAATGGATGAGTTCAAGCCGGTGAACTGATGCAGTAGTCACTTGCCGAACCAAAAACAATATATAACATCTGCCAGTTCATTTGAAATGTTGAGTTAAATATAACGGGTTGTGACCCCTAACTCTCAAATGTCAAAATGAAAATTACAAAATACAGGAAGCCTTCAAGTGATTCTAGTGTAAATTCTTACAAAATCATACAAATTCGATAGCGGTTGGGAGGTTGGACTCTGACATCTTTACATCCAAGCACCGCATCTCCTGAGTCACTTTTACTTCGCAGGTATCAACGTTTACCTGGGAACTGAAGCGTTGTCAGGAACGAATCTTGAGGAATCGAAACCAATGCTTCCAACAGAAACAGTCAAGAAAAGAAACCACGCGTCTTGTTTTGAAATCAAAATTGAAGTTTAATGTACATCTCAAGGTAACACAAATATGATTACACATATATTTATGTACATGTATATTGTATGTTCAAAGGCTCTGGCCACCATGATCTATAGGTCAAGGATGGTTTGCAAAGTAACCAAGTTCTTGGATGTTCTTGGAAGGTTTTCCATGTTATGGACATGATTCTCCATGATAAGGGCAATAAGGTCGGAGAGTGTCTTTGGTAGCGACGGAAGGTTCTACACACAGCAAATACAGGAACAGGCACAGCAGCGCTTCAACAACAAAATAAAGAATGAAATCCGAGAGCATTATCTTCCGACCATGGTTTCTCAGAACAGAGCTTGTTAGATTTCAGCAATATGACTGAAGAATCAACTGGCCCTCATCCCAAGCTCCATTCATCGCACCGCCAGCTGGTTCGGCCACTATCCCTAAGCACCATCCTACACACCACAAAAACCAACATAACATCTGCAAAAGAAATACAAGATAGATATATATATATAATATATATAAATGAAAGAGTCCAACAACAAAATACCCAAAACAATTAAGGACTTGAAATATACAACTCATGCTTTTTCCAGTGATGTTATTGTTATGTTTTCCGTGTTCTTTTTTGGTGCCCAGTTGCGAAAAGCGTATGAGGTTCACAAATCGCTTCGGCTCCTTGGAAAAACCAAATGAAGGGATGAGTCAAGGCAACACATCCATATAAATACGTATATTGTACTGATAGTATGATATATATGGCAATTTCATCCATTCTTTGATGTACAATCATTGTTTTCCTTGTATTTGGGTTATGGTGAAAAAAAGGGTAGATACGTGTAACATACTGTAGATGATAGTATTTCACATACACATACACCCTGTTAACCGTACTTGGATGTACTTGGACCATGCATGCTTTGTTTTTTCATGTTTTTCAATGGATGATTGCAAAAGTGTTACCTGCTCCTACATCCAGTGAATCCAGTGCAAGTTGCATCCCCATGGCTTCTGAGCACCCTGGCGCTTCACCATTTCTGAAGCGATGCCAAGGACCTCAGTGATGAAAATGACGCCTGATGATGCCTGAGTTTTAAGTGGCTTAAATGCACTGGATTAAGGAAAACAGTATGTGAATACCTGCTATGTGAAGATGCTCGCTGTAGCCTAGGATTCATTGCTTTCCAGCATCCAGTCCTAGAATTTACTGTAAACGATGATTTCATGTGTTGGTGATCAGCCACCTTTACTCAGAAAGATGACAAAATCAAAGCACCTAGTTGGATCATTACTTTAAAGAATTATAGGCTATAGGCAATGTTCGTTTGTGTTGTAAGCTTGGTCAAGGGAAAATCCCACTTGAAGTAAAACAAGTCTCGTAACCAAGAGAAGGCAGCTCATACCATGCATAGATATCAACCAAAGACGAATTAGAGAGTCTTGGAAGAGCTTACTGAAAGAACTTGGCGACTCCTCTTCTCTCTGACCGGACCATGAAATCAAAGTTGGAGTTTATGAGTTTAATCTTTTGACTACAAAATAATATGTCGACATGTAATCCCTAAACCTGTAAAGGTTGGCCACTGACTGGGTGATTTTTTTTAATGTCCTGACATGGAATTGGCATTTGGCATTCTGCTGATTGGCTCTGCCAATGGCAACCTCTCCTCGTGCACGTCAACCGCAACAGTCAAATAAACAAAATTAATGTCCATTGGTTCGTGAAACCTGCTTCCACATTGCCTGGAAATTCTGCGAAAGGGATACTCAAGCCTCCCACCTTCCTCTCAAGAGATGCAATTGAAAATGATATTGGTCATGTAAGTCATCTACCATCTGAGTTCAGCATCTTCAATCACCTCGCAAAATAGTACAGTAACAATGAATAGTAACTCATTGTAACAGTATAAATTGGTGACAATTTGTGATTATTTACCATACAAATTACATTGTTTTGATATACTGTTGGGGCATCTCATCTCCCTAAGTTGCACCAAAATCTACCGGCTTTCCCAGGGATTTGGTGTCCGCACGAAGGGCAAGGGAGCCCCACAAAAGTCCACCAAGGCATCCGGAAGCAACGGCACGTATACGGCCGCAGGCCTTGCATTTTTTTGTTTGTCATTTTTGCCGGGTCACAACAATTTTTGAAAGGGGATAAACCCAAAACGGTTGCTAAGTTTTTGAAATGATATAAATGTATGTTTATGTATTGCAACAAAAATTAAGCAATGTTGATGTTGATGTAGCTACTATACCAGCGGGTTTGAGGATTCTGAGCCATTCAGGGGAGCTTTGGCTTCCAATTGAATAGGAACATACATAAAAAAATACATTTATTCATCCATCATCTCCAGTTCCTTAGATTCCCTATGTCACTCTGACTGCAGGTCTTCTTACGAATTGGATGCTGGAAGATTCGAGTTTGAAAAACACTCTCTTGTTCGGTTTTTAGACTTCACTTGCGTGAACCAAGCCCCGTGGTTCAGATCCGATCAAAACCTTGGGTCACTTTTGGGGGATAGGACCCAATGAGTTTCGCAACCCGCTTCATCTGGAGCGTTCGGTCACCCTGAAACATTGGGGACCACTTCAACCAACTCTTTGCTTCCATCCCGTTTCGGGTGTCCTCAACGGCCAAATTAAGCCAACCTCAGGAGAAGAACAAAAGTTCGAGTGTGGCTTTGATGTTGCGAAAGGTTCAGCCAACATGCCAGCAAACATCTTGGAACTATACCAGTGCTTTTGAGGGTATGTGGTCTATAGCTTCCAATTCAAGTTTTTTCAGCCACATCAATCTCCCCCAGAACAAAAACTGCTTTCAAGAGGGAGGGGGCTAGCCATGAAACTTCAATGGGCCTTAGAACCTGGGAAACTTGAATTCTGCTTGACGCCCCGATGCAAGATCTTCTACGGTTTTTGACTGTTGGATTAGAGGAATTTTAACAGGTGACAAGATCGTTGACAAATCAATGACTTTCACAGATTGGGAGAAAACTGTGCAAACAAGGGATGAAGGTATTTGCTGAACCTTTTGACCTGTCCAAAAACTCCAAATTGAAATGGGAGCATACTTCATAGTCATGACCGGTCATAACCAACTTCTTGAACTTACCACCACCTTGCATTGGTTGTAATACGATACTCTTGTTGCCACTCCTATGGATACTCGAACCACACTTGTCATGGTCACCCCCGCTCCACATGATTTCCAATTTTCTCACTAAAGGATAGGTGGACAGGATGCTGCTTTGGGGCACTAGCGTTGTGGCCAACTAAGGTACCACGGACTAGCCGTGAAGTACCATTCTTTTCTCCATGGAAGTGTCAACAATGATAGCAATGCGCGCAGACACACGCACATGTTCTTGTGGAAAAAAGTCTTACTTACAGACTGCTCAAATACATTTCTTGCCGATAAATATTTACTGCACTGTGCAAAATTGCTATGTTTACTGTACCTGGACAATCATTGGTACAAATCCCTGCACCTGCTGCCATGCTAGCAGTAAGGTCTCGGCTCTAACATGTTGGATGGAACAATCTCATCACCTTTGTTGGTGGATTTCCTCTAAAGATTTCGATGGGTATGTTTCTATGTTTGGGTAGTAGCTATATATATATAATATAGATGAAAGGTATTCATTCATGATAGGTGAGCCATAAATTTTATTTTTTGCAGTTTTCAATTCATCTCAAACGGATTGGTCCTGTAAGAAAATGAGTCTCCAAACAAATGGTTCAACCTTCAAAATACTGCCCAATAGCAAGACACTTGAGATCCCTCCAAGTTTAACCACCTGGAAGGTTCGACGACAACATCAAGGTTTGGACTGCCGACTCCGAGTCCCCAAACAAGAATTTCGCAAAAGGCACAAACCACAGAAATGCCTTGGTAGTTGGGCAAAGTGATTAACAAAATGGTACAAACTGGGTTATGGCCTGTGAAATCGATTCTTCTGGACGAGAATGTATTGAAGTGGATTGTACTTTTGGATACGTATGGTATCATGTGATATCTATTGATGGAAAAATGGTTCATGATGAATTACACTGGATGACGTCCCTGAAGACATTAATGGTAGCTAAACAGTTCATCCTGGAAGGTGAAAATCAATGTCAAACCCAAATTCCATCATTTGGACTTCAAGTCGTTCCTTTCCGGTGGTACTTGATACCTGCATGCCCTAAAACTTCCCTGAACTCTCCCTTGAAGGTTCTTGAAGACGAATGATCTTGCAGGTTGCTGCTTGGTTTTCCTGCTTCAAGTGTTCCGCTAACTATTCAGGATGGCGAAGCATAGTTTTGTGGGTCAATCAGGGTTTTCCCTTTTGAAAAAGCTGCTGGCTTCGTGGTGGATTGCAAAATTCAATGCGATTTGATCAATCTACATAAACACATTTCATCTGCAATCTAATTATTCAATGAGTGAAGTGGCAATCATGCTTTGTGCAAGCCACTCGGCCGATCTTGTTTTTCTCTTGCGAAGTGCTGCCAATCCATTCGCAATCAATAAACGAGACTCGACTGAGGAGTAATTTCATGCAATGGCATTGATTGCTGACATGGGCTTCGTCGTCTACCATTGATCAATAGTGACTATGGTGATTTTCTGTCAGTATGGCATCCCTGTTATGCATCACTTCCCGGCTCTTGGCAGGTGTGACAAAAAAACAAAAACAGGCACAGGAACATCGCACATTCAGTATGTATATTTAGAGAGATAATGTAAAAACATGGAACAAATCAGGCTAAAAGGCAAATGCATCATGTTTACTAGAAGCAAGAGGATCTGGCATATGCTACAAATACACGACATTTTGCACTATCCTGTTTTGCATGAAGCCCTATATATCCTGTTTTGCACCGGCCTCTCTGCCCACTATGTACACGAATAACTATAAATTCAATGTAGAACTGCAAAAATAATTGAATAAACATGTATTTGTAATACATGAATTAATGAATGAATAATAGACGACTAAAAATAATAACTGGTAAGCATATATACGAAAAACACGTCTCTCAATCTGCAAATAAATTCCTTCCAAACACCCATCATGAAATTCACAACTCCTCAGGGTTTCAAACAAAGAATACTTGGTTTGGTGGAGCCTTACAAGTTGCAGCTGCCAACGATACATTCTGAACTTGTACCGGAGCCGCTGGGACCGGACCAGGCGGCCTTGGGAGGCTGTAACTGATAGCCGGTACCTGAAGAAGCTACATGAAGATTATACCCGTTTTACGCCATACCTATTGAGTTCACCCATTTAATGGGTCAGCTTGGACCTGAAGCTTAAAATTAAAACTTTTTAGACCTCTTCATGTTTATGAGGCATTTCTAGATTCCCATCCTTCAACGAACCATTCAAAGGAAAAAGAGACACCTGAAAATGCAGTCGGAACAACACTGGAGTTTTGACCCTTTTCCAGGATGTGATTTCCAACCAGCTAAGGCAGTTTTTGCCCGGGGTATCTATACGAAAATTGTCCGGTATCTACAAGATTTGCATGTACATACGTTCCACTTGATTTATTGAAACATTTCAAGTCAACCAAAGCAACCATGTCAGATGGTCTTTTTGCGGGGCTGACCTCCAAAATAATTCAACTTGGACACATTCAAGGGTGATTTCAGGGACCCCCACTAATGGGACCCTCTTATGGTAAGCTTCCCATACTATTCCCATACCATTCCCATATCTTTAGGGATTCTTATGGGAGTGGTATGGGAATAGTATGGGAAAGGGGTCCCAATATTGGGGGTCCCTGAAAATTCCATTGACACATGGTGGGAAGTGCCTATCAAAAAGAACTCTTCTGAATCTTTCCATCTATCCATCTATCGATCTACCCCCCCTTATCGATCTATCCATCTATCGTTCTATTCAATTATCCATGTTTCCTTCCATTCAGCTATCCATGCATCCAACTATCCATCTATCTATCCTTCCATCCGTTTGTCTATCCTTCTATCCGTCTGTCAATCCATTAATTTATCTATTTATCATATCTATCTATCTCTCTATCTATCTATCTCTCTATCTCTCTATCTCTCTATCTATCTATCTATCTACCTACCTACCTAGCTATCTAGCTATCTAGCTATCTATCTATCTATCTATCTATCTATCTATCTATCTATCTATCCTATACGTACTTCTACTCCCTCCTCGTTCCACGTCCCTAATCCCTAACTCCTACCCCTACTACCCNCATTTCCGAATTTCCTTCCAATTGACTGAACTAGTTTACATATTCAAAAAATACATAAGCAAACATAAATCAACACATTTATATAAATCATACACATAAATTTGAATATATGTACATATGTAAAAACTATATATGATTGTATGTACATCCTCAATTCCAGCTGCCGGTGTAAAAGTCCCGACAAGAGACGGGATGAAGGGAGGTCCAGGAGCTTTTGGCAACGTTCCAGAGTCACCAGCGGATGCAGCAGGCAAAGCGTTTGTTCCCGTGTTCCTTGGGGAAATTCCCGGTAAGGAGATATGAGGATTGGTGGTGTTTCTGGATCAATATATGTGGATACCTAAATTTTAATAAAAACTAATTGAATATTCGTTGAGTAGTTTTGCAATATGTGCTATCATTTTGGCTTCTGTGCTCTTTATATAATTTCTGGGGACAACGACACACGTGGAGGAAAAGAATGAACCAAAACCTATCTAATTGTCAAGTGTCTCCTACTATTAGACTATGCATACAACGAATTAACTGGGGACAATCAATGCGAAAAGAGCTGCACACCCATAGGTTTTGGCAACCAATGGCTGTTTACTATTCTATGCAAATCCCTCATTGAGAATCCCTTCACAGGTAAATTTGTGATCAATCAGGTTGTAAGGAAGTTGGCCATGGCACGTAATATCAAAAACGACTCTCAGTGCAAATCATATAATGATGTCCTGGCATCTTGGCAGGAATTGCGCTAGCAAAGCATGGTTTGGGGTTTTAGGTCCAGTGGAATTGCACTGGACCAATGTGGAAGACATCCTGCACCAGGTCATAGGTCTCTACTAACTGCTACCAAGATTGGAGAGTAGTATTTCCAAAGGTCCGTTGTTCAGGCTTCAGAAGCTGTTTTGATCCCCTCCACATGAACCATTGCTAGATGTGTCTCAAGAAAAGTGATATTTCCAGCCAGCTATGGCAGTTTTTGACCGTGGTATCCATACCGAATCAACCAAAGCAACCATGTCAGATGGTCTGTTTGCTGGGCTGACCTCCAAAATAATTCAACTTTGGCAACTTGGTGAGAACTGCCTATCAACGAAACATTTTGTGAAATACAGTTTTGTTTGGAGTCTGAGTCCATTGGCAACAAAAAAAAGCTAGCATCCCATGACAGTCACGATGGTGATTAGGAAAAGGCATCTCCTTCCAACTGAAATTGGTTTCAATCTTCATTTCATACATGTTCAAATCTGATACAACTATTCAATATGATTGTGATATTTATGATTCATATGGATTGAAAGACATCTATACCCTCAATTCCAGCTGTCGGTGTAAAAGTCCTGACAAGAGACGGGATGAAGGGAGGTCCAGGAGCCTTTGGCAACGTTCCAGAGTCACCAGCGGATGCAGCAGGCAAAGCGTTTGTTCCCGTCTTCCTTGGGGAAATTCCCGGTAGAAGACACAAGGAGATATTATATGAGGATTCGTGGTGTTTCTGAATCAATATATGTGGATACCTAAATTTTAATAAGAACCAATTGAATATTTCTTGAGTAGTTTTGCAATATGTGCTTTCAGTTTGGGCTTTTGTGAAGAGGCACTTACTGATATGTAGTCAATGTAGCCGTTTCTGATTTCTGGGGACGACGACACAAGTGGAGGAAAAGACTGACTGAAAACCTATGTAATTGACAAGTGTCTCCCACTATTACACTATGCATACAACGAATTAACTGGACACAGGGCTGTTTACTTTTCTATGCAAATCCCTCATTGAGAATCCCTTTCATAGGTAAATTTGTGATCAATCAGGTTGTAAGGAAGTTGGCCATGGCACCTATCCATGCATGGAAGTTCCTTTAGTATTAAAAACGACTCTCAGTGCAAATCATATGTATATATATATATATTGATGTCCTGGCATCTTGGCAGGAATTGCGCTAGCAAAGCATGGTTTGGGGTTTTAGGTCCAGTGGAATTGCACTGGACCAATGTGGAAGACATCCTGCACCAGGTCATAGGTCTCTACTAACTGCTACCAAGATTGGAGAGTAGTATTTCCAAAGGTCCGTTGTTCAGGCTTCAGAAGCTGTTTTGATCCCCTCCACATGAACCATTGCTAGATGTGTCTCAAGAAAAGTGATATTTCCAGCCAGCTATGGCAGTTTTTGACCGTGGTATCCATACCGAATCAACCAAAGCAACCATGTCAGATGGTCTTTTTGCTGGGCTGACCTCCAAAATAATTCAACTTTGGCAACTTGATACATACTGCCTGAAATACAGTTTTGTTTGGAGTCTGAGTCCACTGGCAACAAAAAAGTTAGCATCCCATGGCAGTCACAATGGTCATTAGGAAAAGGCATCTCCTTCCAACTGAAATTAGTTTCAATCTTCATTTCATACATGTTCAAATCTGATACAACTATTCAATATGATTGTGATATTTATGATTCATATGGATTGAAAGACATCTATACCCTCAATTCCAGCTGTCGGTGTAAAAGTCCTGACAAGAGACGGGATGAAGGGAGGTCCAGGAGCCTTTGGCAACGTTCCAGAGTCACCAGCGGATGCAGCAGGCAAAGCGTTTGTTCCCGTCTTCCTTGGGGAAATTCCCGGTAAAAGACACAAGGAGATATGGGGGGGTGAAAATACACAGATATGAGGATTGGTGGCGTTTCTGAATCAATATACGTACATTTTAACAAGAATTTGGCGAATGGTTTTGCACTATGGGCTTCTGTGATTGTGTAGTCCTTTTTGATTTCTGGGGACGACGACACAAGTGGAGCAAAGAATATCTGAAAAAAAACACCTTATTGACAAGTGTCTCCTCCTATCGCACTATGCAGAATCCATGCATATACAGTAGTGAAAAATGGCCCCCTCCGTTCGCGCCAAGCGTTTGAAGATGGGTGTTTCGAGGTGATTGTTATGTAGGTGGTGGTTTCAATGATTTTGTAAATGTTCATCCCGAAACTTGGGGAAATGATCCAATTTGACGAGTATATTTTTCAACTGTTTTAAGAGAATTTCAATTGTAGCTTTATGAGTTGGATCAACGGGGGCGAGCAACGATGTTTCGTTGACCTCCTCGACCACAATTTCTTCCATCTCCTGATGGCAGAATGGGTAAAGATGCCTAGCTGCCTAGGGTGATTCACTCATCTGGGAAACCCTACATGACCAAGAAAAAAAATTATGGAAATTCACAGTAAAAACGATCAAAACAACCATTTTAGACCATTTTGGCAACGGGTCCATCCGTGTAAATCGGCCAAATATACATTCCCTAATATGTGTGCAGTGTGAAGCACGTCAAATCAGTACCCGAAAAACAAAACAAATCATTAAAATTAAAATAGTTTGGGGGGACATCCGCAGAAGATCACTCGGTAGGGTGTAGTAGTGTTGTGTTCTCACCCTCTATTCACCAAAACGGAGGTATGTGGATGCAACCTAGTCCATAAAAAATGGTATCTATATGGACAAAAAACATGTGATGCAGCATTTCCTGTGGTCAGCATTAGTCATTAGTCCCCTCCTCGGGATGTGGGTGACTACCAAGTGGTTCACTGAATTTTCTGATGGTGCGCTATTAAACAAAACACTGCACAGAAAGCCTTGGTCACACTAACAGAAAGACTAAATACTGCAACACATCTGTGCACAATTCTCTTTCTCTAGCGGGCGTAACCTTTTGAGTAAGCTCCACATTCTCACCATACGTTAACCAAAATTGGGATTTACTGCCCAGCGAATTTTGGCTCCAAAAAACTCGCTAGATATCTAGAGTTACTAGTATAGATCAGCAAAAAAGGAAAATAAATTCATCATCCAACACCCATACTTCAAACATCCTCCAACTTCAATCCCAGTCACTTCATCTTCAGCTTTTGCCGCTTCAAGCAAATGTTTTGGTGGTGGTTGCTTGGGTGGCTGTGGCTGCAAACGTCGTGGAGGCGACTGTGCTGGCCGTGGGGTACCGAGTTGTTGCTCCAGGAAGGGTAGCAAAAGCCCTTGATCATGGAAGACCAACACCTGAGAGATCCAAGATGGGTGTAAAGATGGTGGATGCTGGAGGCTGGGGCCCCCAGGTGATAAAGATTGATGAAATGGACACATAGGGGTTACCGGTTGAAGAAGAGACGGTAATTAGATACTAAGGTTTGTGACTTGCAGGATGTGATTGATCACCAGTACAGTTGCCCCCAAACAAGCGGAGAACTCGTCCAAATGGGGATTGACCATTGAAACTGCAGTTGATGCTGACCAGTGGGTATGTTGGTGCAGTGAGCAGCGGTTTAAGTGGCATAACTAGTTTTGCGAAAGAAAGGGTAAGGGACATTCAGCTCTTACTTAAAACCTCAAGAATCAAACGAGTCAGTTGGCCACATACAAAATCGCTACATTCCAACACACAGCCCCTGGCTGCTTGGCAGTGTAATTCAAGGCTCTATCATTTTGCCAAATGGATTAAGTCTCTTAGCTACAATCTCAAGATATCTCAAAGCAATGGCAATACCTTGCTTACTATCGGAACCACTAAAATACAGGAACATGAACCAACATCAATGATGAAGTTGACTAGGAACAAAATTTGAATTATATACCCTCATGTACTCAAAGGACATTGAGGAATCTAAACAACTAAAGTAACTAGAGGAATCCACTTGGTATACAATATACTTAACATAATAAGTCCCTGTGTTTTCATGTAGCCAAAATCTTCAAGAAACCCCTGCATCAGCATGGACGACCATCCATCTATTTCTCATCAACCTGGAAGACTGTATCACTCTTGAGTCCCCATCAAAAAACAGATGTGTTGGAAGGGTTGCATCCGTTCTTGTTGGTGCCAGGAACCGTTGCCAAGGCGTAGTACGAGTGGAGGATGCCACCCGGCAAAGCTACACCGAGCAATGGAAAGTCAGTGTACTTTTCCTGGGCCACAAGTAAATGTTGTGCCCTTCTTGTGGGAGATTGCAAGGAGATGGGGGGAGCTGAACAGGAGGTTACCAAGCTTGTTTCCAAAATCATAGACGATATATATATATATGTATAAACAAATATCGTCTACGTCTACATACTAATTATTAATCTAAGTCAATAGCATATTTCAAAACACGTCCATCCATTGCATACCATCTGGCTGAGTAGGCGGTGTGCCTTTTCACAGGCTACCAAATAGAAAAACAGAATCGAGAAGCATCCCAAGAAGCCTTTCACACACACATTGCCAGTTGAAATGACCAACAAGAGCCACACAAATGTGCACAAATCCAGTACACACCTCCAAAAGATACTACCAATTTTCAGACATGGCTGCCTGGCTAACTTATGATTTAGTCAAGCGTCCAAGACCTTTCGCATGGTCTCGCGAACAGAGTCTGAAATTCCATTTGGACCACCTAAAATCAGCATGATCCTCGGAAGTGAGGCGAAAAGATGGTATTGACAAACCATCGAAGCTCGCGGCAACCCTTGAGGTACCTTCGCTTTTAGTATTGCACCCCAGTCTTTTGGAGGGATGTTCCAGTATTCCGGTTGGACGACCCCACGTGTGATTATCTTCGATTGAAAAAGTATAACATCGAACACCTGATCATTGGTTTTTCAAGGTCAATTTCAATCAATAAAAGTACAATCCACGAATCGTGTGCTTTGTTTGAATGGCATTCCACCACAAGCAATGTTTTGTGCATTTTCGTTACGATTCGGCCGGTGCATCAACCGATTCTACCTCTCCGAGGCTCCGTTTGACCTGCGCCCGTGAACCCTTGGAGGCACCGAGTTCTTCTGCTGCGCGTGCTGCCGCAGCAAACCTCCGGCGGTTCCGGCAGCAGTGCCTAAAAATAAACGACATCCTTTTTAGGGATGCACAAACATGATTTCATAAAAAAAAATGTGAAATGCAAACATGATTGACATTTTGTTTGTTTCATCATCGGAATGAATTGTCACCATGGTTTCTCAACCAAAAACTTGGGTGGTTTTTAAGATGTTTAGGTTTTTTCCATGTGTTTTTTTCCAGAATTTGTTCGTGCATGTTAAACAATGAGTTGGCCCATTCAGATTTGGAGCTGATCCAAAGTGAAACTATACTGGATAATTTTGATTGCAATGCTGTAGTGTGCTGGTGGATAAAAAGGGTCTTAACAGGATCTTGATCGAACAAACCCATCATCACCCAAACCCAAATTGCGGCTAAATCGCCACCAAACCATGCCAAACACCGCATATATGTCCAATTTTGTTCCATTTTGAAGATTTTAGTGTTCCTATACTGTTCCTTATACATGCCTGTCATGACGTGTCAAAATGACCAAATTTCTTTTTGATTACATAAACCCAAGGTATCTTAACTTTGTTGCAATGCGGGTTATTCCTGAGTTTTACCTAGCGTTGGCGATCGAAACGCCGTAGATTTTTCTGAACAATTTGAATGGTTGACATTATACAGTAAAACATTTCAAAGTTGATCAAGACCTATTTGACGACCATGAGTGAGTACGCTTCAATAAGAAACAGCCTAACCCAATTGCAAAGAAAATCCAACTTTTTAACACCCGGCCGAATCGCACCACCAAACAGCCTCAATTCACTGCGTCCTCCTTCCAGAATCACCGCTGCAAAATGTCCACCTTGCTTTGCTGCTTGGGCACGATACCTTCGAGCTCTTCGCCGTAAGCACGCAATAAAATCATCCACACCATTGCTGATGTGCATCCCCGAGGATGGGATATTTCGATGGTAGCCTGGAATGAAGGTCGGCGAAAAGCACTGAAAAAATATTGAGCCCTTCGAGAACAAAGGTGAACTTGGTCCTCTTCAGGCTTGGGGGTGGAGATTAAGGACATATTGAATGATTTTTTGGCGAAGTAAAATACGTTTCAATTGGGAGATGTCTAAAAATTCAAAACCCATCATGCAGATCATGGATGATTTTTGGGGCGCCTAGAATTAAGATTCTGGGCCTCCAACCCGCAAAAAAGAAAGGTTTGCTGCCATGATTTTACCTAGAAATGCAATCCCCGCATTCGTTTTTCATGTCACCTCATGCACCATCAATCATCACACCAACTTTTTGACATCCAGCCACCACATCATTTCCTCGGTTCTTCGACCAACACACCCGCAATCCTACTAATCCGCTCGATGTGCAAAGCGACAATCCGCAATCCGCAGCGAAATCCGCAATCCTACTAATCCGCTCGATCCGCAAAGCGACAATCCGCAATCCGCAGCAATGTTTAAGGAGTTTTGAAGAAGTTATTAGATTTGACCATCATCATGCACCTTCAACAAGTTTGCCACCAATCAAGCAACAAGAAGTTCCGTCCATCATTCCATCACTAAAATTAACACCATCGAGCAATCCACCAGCAGTCTGTCTCTTGAGTGGCCAAAATCGTGATAGTGAACCTCTATCCGCAACACACACACACAGCCTAATCGTGATAGTGAAACATCCTGCACACACACAACCTCATAGAGTTTTTGGTTATTTCATCCACGCGACCATGAGTCAAAGTAGTTGTAAATTTGTCAACACAGTTATTGTGAAATTCTGTGCCTTTAAAATGTCTGTGGGATGCAGGAAAAACAAGGTGGTTCAATTGTAGAATAATATTGGAGACCTTGCCCTTCACCGTTCTTTGCAACACACTTTCTCAGATCTGTATTACTGGAACAAAAAACAATCACATTTTCAAACGCCCAAGTTTCCGTCCCAGCGCCAATGGGATTTGAAAGGTTGTTGTATTTTCGTTTCGCATTTTTGATTTCAATGGTATCTATATTGATACTACACACATTTTTCTAAGATACATATCTTGGGATTTTTTCGTAGCGCCTCCTTGCGTTTACATTTTACAAATTCCGGGTCGACGACCATAAAGGAACATACATCGCATTTGGTATTAACAAAATCGAATCATTTGAGAAAACATTTCTTTAAGTGCATTGCGGCTACAACCTAATTGAAAATATAGCATGTACCCATGAAGAAGATTTCGTTCAATCCCTTTAATCAATTCTTGGGCTATCTTGAACAAATCTATGCTTGTGTAGATAATCATCAAGCGGTTCATTCATCCTGCCGGATACTATAGTCGCTGTGCTCTGTCGAAATGTTTGCCAGTAACAAGGCTTCCACAATTCTTTTCCATAGTGGCCTATCAGTCCATCGCAAGCCAGTGCGCTTCCTGTATCAGTATCAATATCTGCAACAGTCAACATCTACAAACCTACAGTGTCTGATTCTTCCAAAGATCCTATTTGCTTCAAAAACCTAATTATCCTGTTTTCGGTGGCTTTCCATGGCCCACCAGCGTTGCTTCAAGTATTCGATGATTTGCACGGAAAGATGTCAGCACTATACCCAGTCCTCAATTTTCCGAGCACTGAACGTTGACATGCTTTGGCCATGGAACATTCCCGTACATAGCCAGCAAAAAAATCGTATGACCCGAAGAAGGCCGTTGTAGATCCAAACCATGATTTTTTACTGGTTTATTTCAAAGTGCGCAGTGCGTCACCTATAGTTTCAATTTTTGTTCATCATCGCTCTCGGTTGTAATTCGCCTTCGTTTGCAAGAACTTCTACACTTTGTCTTGGCATCTCCTCACGTACAAAGTACAGGGCTTTAACACTCTCAATTCCCATCAAGATATATGGATTGCATCTGCATGTAAGTCCTCTAGGAGTAGCATCATCAATGTCATTTCTCAATTTGCGGTTCCCATTACAGATTGGACATTCAATAAGATTCAATAAGAATATATTTACGCCTGCTTTCACTGAAGGTATTTGTTTTGGGTTCTGAATCGTCATACCTTCACCACCTTCTACTGTACATTGGTGTAAGTTTTAACTGTTCCCTGCTGATATGGTGACATCAATGATTCTGCTGTCGATGAATTCTCTTGATGCCGCGTATCTTCAAGCAATAATGAAACAAAACCTATTTTGAAAATCTCACTCTTCTTCTTCATTACATTATTTGTGTTCCAAAGCAATAAAATCTCCTCTGTACCGGGCAGTACTCCAGGCTTTGAGTTCAAACTTCTCAGACAAAGGGTAACAAAAAGGGCGTAGCGTATTTTGGTTGCCGGAACCAATCCCAACTCCACAGTTTTGAGAGGAGCAAAGCGGTAGAAAATTTAGCAAATTCGCATCCAAAAAGCATGGAGGCCCATTTGTATAGAATCAATCAATCAACCCAAACCCAATCCCAACTCATTGAAAAATCAAAACACCCGGAAAACACTTGGGAGCACCATGGGGGCTGTTACCACGACTTCACATCAAAAAGCACGCAAGGAAAAGCACACACCATGTGTATAGAACCAGCCTCCCAACGCCAAGACCAATCCCAGCTCATTCCCGAATCAAAGCCCCTAGAAAATACTTGGGATGCAATGGAGCTAGCTTGAAAGGACACACACAATAAACACAAAGCACCAGAATCGCTTCGAACCGGGAAAGTCACCCAAAATCAAATTGACAACGATGGAGAATGTATTGAATGATCCTATTTCAAAAGACCATGGAAGGATGAGGATGCGACGGAAATGTCTGAATTATCAAGAAACCCTGTCCTCTGATCAGACTCAAGAGCTTGGGGTGGGTACTGAAAGCAAAAATCAAAAACCAAATTCCAAAATCTAAAATCCAGACTCCAAAGTCCAAAAGCAGACCTCCAAAATTATCAAAACATGAAAAATAGTTGTAACGTTTGTTTGACTTGGTTATTGATCTGAAGAAACTAAGGAAACAATTCCTTAAGGTTTCAGCTGGTACTGACCTTTTTTTGAACCCCATATGTGCTCTGTACAGGAACCTTTCTTGGTAAGTAGTCATGCATTGAACAGAACATATCGGAACTAAGAAACCAGCATCTTTCCTGAAAGTGTTTCATCCGCTGAACTTGTATAAATCATTGCCCCCACGTAAGGCCTCCCACAAGGACCTCGAACGTACATTTTCAAGGCCCCAAGATAGACTTTGCAACACTTGCGGGCTGTACAGAATCATCCTCTCAACCTTATACCCGTACTGAGGGGGTGCCCCGGTATGAAACGAATAGTTTAGAGCCCAACGCGCCTGGTCTTACAGAGGTAATTTCCTGGGGGATCCTCTCGCCATTTGCAATGTTAGTCAATACCATCGCTGAAAGATGCTGGTTTACCGCCAGTGTATTTGTTCCCGTCCTCGCTCAGCTGGTGGCTAAATATCCGTCTGTATAGCGTTACCAACTCTACCGCAACCCCAGAGTTATTACATGTCTACTACCTAGAGTGTCAGCTGAATGTAGTAGACTTTGCGTATAGGGACAAAATCTTATAGCAATGCCCTTGGTGGGCCCATGCTTTTGGGTTCTGGCTCTCTATGAGGGGGCATGTTGAACGGGCGAAGTAGATTGGCACCAATGTCTCCATTGATCTCACCATCAGAAGATCGTCCTGAAACAGTTTCATCAAACTCAGTTTTGAGTGTTGCCCATGAGACGTCAGCGACACAACTGCCAGCGACCGCTCATGACTGTCCAACTCATCAGGGATGGTATTTTACACACCTCACCTTATCACAAAGCCTCATGTTTTTTGCATCAAAAAAATCAAGAAACAATACCAACGCATGGGCTTGCCCGAACATCTGATCACCATCTGGAGGTGGAGTGCTGCACGAAGCAGGTTGTGTTCTCATTAATTGCATTGTTGAACCCCCACCTGCCTGTTGAGCAGTGGGACCATTTGCCTAGTGAGCCTGCCAACCAGCCATAATCTTCTGCAAGAAGGGGTCAGCAAACAAATCTTGGTGCGCTTCTCCATCCGTCAGCAAAGGAACTTCTGGACGTCAAAACGATGCAGAAGGTTGGCACGTGATAGAAGGACGATGCAGCCTTGGAGAAATCCGGGTGAAGTGTTTGACAAACAATGTCGCCCACAGCATTCCATCAATAAGGGTAATAGGAAGTGAATCACATACTTCACAAACACTTCCTACGACTCACTTGCTCGTTTTTCAAAAATAGGCTAGTTCGACACTCTTCGAACCATTGTCGCTGGGGAATCTGCAACTGCTGCTGCAGCATCATTGGCCACTGCAGGCATCGCCTGAAAACGTGTCTGTTTCCACTCTTCGAATTTCAGGTTTTGATCTTCGTGCGATCAACATTCGATCAACAAAGAATCAACCAGTTTCCGGCTTTCGAGTTTTTGATGGACCAAGAAACTATGTCTTCGAATGGATTCAGCATTGGGACACGTGGCCAAAGTATGTTGCAATTTTAATTGAATTGCATTTCACTAGTGTGAACAATTCCTTATTCTATCACTGCAATGTTGAAAGTGCATCTAGAAATACACCTAGAAGTATCACATTTTACCACTCCCTTTTCAAAAATTCAAGCTTGAAACGGATTCTCATTGCCCATACTTCCTCCCAATCGTTTGTTTCCAACCCTGTGCTCACCTCATGAACCTCGTGAGAAGCAGACCTCAAGGAATAACACTTGGATCTACCCCAAGAACTAATCAGTCACAAAGAAACAAGCGATAGGGCAGACTGGTCAGAAGGAGGAAATTGATGGATGGCTTGATGGCGATGATTGTCTTGATGGAACGATGGATGGAACTTCTCGTTGATTGATCGAAAAATTGGTGCGATGATGCACGGTGCATGATGATGCTGAAATGACGTGGTAAGTGGATGAGAAAGTTGGTGTGATGGTTGATGGCGCTCGAGGTGAAATAAACAATGAATGCGGGGAGGTAAATTCCAGGTAAATGGTGACAGCGAAGCTACCCACACGCCCATTGCCAACTCTAAGTCAACCTTCCGAGTTCGGTCCTTTGCCGAAATTCTTAGATAACATTTCCGTGATCCACATGTATAACTGGGAGCTATGCTGCTCTAAGGCTCTGAGTTTTTCG
This sequence comes from Breviolum minutum Mf 1.05b.01, assembly GCA_000507305.1. Lineage (NCBI taxonomy): Eukaryota > Dinophyceae > Suessiales > Symbiodiniaceae > Breviolum > Breviolum minutum. The sequence continues at coordinate 60,600 of DF240452.1, read as the reverse complement.
CTCAACCCAGACTCCAGACCCCCGCTGTTTGCAGATATAGGAGGACAAAGACGAAACAAAGCAGAGAATCCAATACACCCAACCCATCTGGAATCTCACAGAATTGTTTTCTAGATAGGGGTGAATGGCCCAAATTCAGTCTGAGGTAAATGAAATATTCAGACTTCTGTAGAGCCATCAAGTTTGCTATGAAGACATCTGCTCAAAGCAAAGAAGGTTCACAGTCACATTCCGTGTTTTTGCTGCTGAGAAACAATCCAAAATTCCACCAATAACAATACGCTCCGTCAAGACTTTGCGCCGATTCAAGGTGTTGTAGCGGTGGTATTGGGCCAGGCGAAATTCTATACCTATGTTGGACTGGCTGAAGAATGGTTCGGAGAGCACCGAAGTGTCCAAACTTGTGAGTTTTGGAGGATAATATGTGTTTACAGGTGGAAAATGTTTGAAAATCCAGTGTCTAGCATGTCTTGCACCAGATCAACCAGATAGTACCAACTACCGACTACCGCTGACCTGGTAGAAAACAAAACAAAACACAGCAAAACTATCATCATGGTATCCAATGGTAAAGGTTACCGCCAAGACACATGCCTGTGCGCTCAACATCAAGAAGTGTTTGACGTAACGTTTAAAGCCAGGACCTTCCGAAGCACACATTCGCAGAGTGACTTGTGCATTTTCCATCCGACCTTTCCAGCTATCAACCAAGGCATCAGAGTTTCGATCAATGCGAGGAAAACCACCAGGACCACGACCTAAGAGATCCCATCCTTGACCTTCTAAGCCAGCACCCCAATACAGAATACCCATCTTGGGCTGATCCCGAACTGCTAAGGATTTGGGAGATGCTGTTCCTGAGTCAAAAGATGACTCTGAAGCTCTGCTCCAGCTGCGTCGTCGTCGTGGAGGTGTCTGCGGCCGTGCCGCCAGCGCAGGTGCCGTGAGAACTCCGCGGCGCGGTGGTCCACGCCGCGGCGGACTCCGAGGTCGTGGAGGGCTTCGACGTCGACTGCGGCTGTGCCGATGCCTGCTGCGGCTGCGGCTCTTCCGGTGACGGCTGTGACTGCTGGATTTGGCCCGACGCCCGCGACTGCGGCTACGGCTTCGGCTCTTCTTCTTCTTCTCCCGCCTTCGGCTAGGGCTGGTAGAAGTGCTTGAGCTGCTCTTGGCGTTCTTGGATTTTTTTGCCATCTAATACTGTGAAGTACCTGACTTGCGTTTCAGTGCTGAGGAAAGAACTTCAAACCTGTCTCCTTTCATTTTTGCTTTACCTGGGATTTCCTTCAGCCCCCACCCCCCACAAAAAAAACTGTAAAAGTTCGAGCATCCAACAACAGGTGAGGCACACATGTTCTTTGACATTGTGTGATCAGCAAGGAGCCGTAGGGATGCGATGGAAACCATGGTCCCTTTCTTACTCTTAGTTTTGAATTTGGATGCAAAGTGCACTGATTGTATTTGATTGGGCTTGGGATGGCTTGAGGCTCAAACGTTGGTATATGTCGATGGTCTGAAAAAATACGTTCAAAGTTCAAAGATGTTCAAAGGACCGTTTTAAAGATAATGCCGATTGATGCTGATTGGCATTCATGGCATCCCACTATCATACACTAAGAAGAGTATCTCTGCATATCTCTGGGGCACAGTCTGAGAAGTGCAAATGACGTTCAACACATCGTGCAAGAAGAGATCATAGAACCTATTTGGAATTTGCAAGTGCTTATAAAACGCAAAACTTTGAAACAAAACATCCAGTGAAATGCCATAGTTTGTACCGTCCACGCAGGCAAATCTTAGCGTATTCTCCCTAGTTTTAGGTCGCTGGAAGGTAATGCAATCATGTAGGAATGCATGCCAAACATGGATGAATCCCCCCATTGCTTTCTGAATCTGAAGCTCAAATTCAATCATGGGTGTCTACTGCTGCACTATCAGTGGGGCTTGGATCGTTCTCCAGGTTCTCCGATGCTGCTAATCTGGCTTGGCCCATTAAGTTTTCACTGTCACATCATTGTTTTTGAGCAAAAAAAAACATGACACGCTGCACAAGTTGATTGGGACAAATGTGCCGGCTTCCAGCATCTATATATTTCATCCGGAATCTATGAATGTGTCTCATAAGTCTGCAGGACTTTGAGTGTGCTAAGGATACATGAAATCATTTTAGGGAAGCTTTTCCAGTCACCTTTAGGGTTGATATTATCCAAGGCCACCCATTTTGAAACTTCACACGTCTACAGCATTTTGTATCCTATCCTAGCGTGGAAAAAACCCCACAGCGGGGTATCATTTACAATTCAGTCAGTCCTATTCTTTCCCTGTTCTTTTAAAGCATCATCTGAGCCAGGAATCCATGGAATCCATCATGACTTTGGCTAATCATGAATTCTCTCACAAAATTGAGAAGGAAATGTCATTGCCATGAGTAGTTTACGGAATTTTCTAGATGTGTATCCAAGTATCCACGTCTAAGACTGACAAGTTACTACACTACCCCTCCATTCCTGAAAACAAATAATTAGTCACCATCAAATTCCAAAGCCAAACAAAAATTCCTACCTCATGTGTTCCACTGTTCCACCTCTTCCCCACCAAGGGCAACACAAGTAGAGTGTAAAACAATCCTCTGCTCCACTAACAAAGCCTCGTGGTGATTCAAGGCGTGGGTTCCGACCGCAACTGACCCGCTACTGGGCATAAGGGCCAACAACCGTTCTCCCTCAATTAAGGCCTTGTTAAAGGCAAGGCCAACCTTCTTAATGGGCACATAACAGAGGATATCATTGAAGGGCCATGGGCCATGAGTGATGATGAAATGTTCCAATTGGTCTGGAGTTTTGGCATTTTGTCAGGCGCTTTAGCTTGCCATTCCTTATCGAAATGCAGCAGTGCATCACCCCTGCCCAGAAAAACTCCCATACACAAAACCCAAAATGTAGTGCTAACTCAACAAGTTCGGGATTGGAGCATTTGCACTCAGGGTCCGAAAGATAGATTTCCTGTCGCATAGGTCCAAAGATGTATAGACTCTCCCAAGCCCTGAGCGAGTCTTGCATTTTGTTTGCAAGAGTCATCTATAACTATTGGTGATCAAATTGTTGTTGCGCTATCCTGGGTTAGCTCTATGATATATTTGGATCCTGGCAATATGCCGAAAAGAAGTAGGCTAAACCAAGTTTGATCCGTACGGCATGCACTTAGCTCCAAATTTTGGGCTGCAGGAATCACCAGGATGAAAGTAAACATTTTGCCACTTCCAAACCGTATGGTGATTTAGTCAGTCTCTACAACAAAACCAAGATGTGGGAAGGAGACTGGCACCACTTTCCAGGTGTTGCACTTTGGTTTTTCAATATGCTGCACACTATTGTGGGAATTTGAGTATGCAAACGATTTGGGCTCAACAACACCGTTCCACAATACCATGAATCAACCGTAAATTCTGATCCCCACCTTCACGAAGACTAGATGTCAGAGAATAAACGCAACGAAAACAACCCAAGGTCTTAAAATTCTATTGGCTTATTAGATCTTATTCTACTCAAAGCCCCCCAAAATGTGAAGTGATTTGAAAGAAGGGCCTACCAGTTATCTGCTGCCTGGCACCAAAAAGCCCATCTTGTCATCCTAGCCTCCACCAAAGAAACCACAATTTCAGGTTTCAGCTGCTGGATCATTCGCCTCGGCACAACAAGACAGATGAATTTGTCGGGTGTAGCTGTTCAACTATCTACCAGCAGTTTTGACTAAAAAAAAGCTCTGAGCAGTGAAGTGTTGTGGCTAATGCATTGATTTCATATCGAAGATGTTGCGGAACTGACATAGTAACATAAAGAACTAGGCATGAATGTATAATGTACAGAAGTTGAAGACAAAAATACAAAACTTGTGAAGTTACTCTACAAAACATTCAAACTATATGAACCCAAAACTCTCCATGTCTGGAATGCTGGGCTACGGCCACTTTTGAGCTCCCGACTTGACGGGCAAATCCAAAAGTGGCAACTGATTCCTCAGGGGGTTGGAGGAAGAAAGGCAGCTGATTGATTTGGTTGGAAACCCAGTCTTCCCACAATTTTCCATATTTGAGGACACTTTGTTTTCATCAAGGTGCCCTTTCATGATGTTACATCTCAGATAGTCAAATTGCTGGTGGCATGATGCTTCCCAGCGTCGGAGCAGGACGATAAAGAGCCAGCTCAGGAAATCCGGGGAGTGCTACCTGACCCACAGGAAACAGCAACCAAGGATGGTGAGATGAAAATAGGAACAGTAGGGAATGAATGGGAATCAATCAATGGTCCCTGTAGATTCTGTATTCCACATTCATGGATATTCATGGATATTACTTGATATTACTTGTTTGATTTTCTTGTTGGACCCTTGACATTTCTCTGAATGTGAATTATCCCTTTCAAGAGACCAAGGGTGTGATTCTCCTATTCCATTAGGGGTGGCGGCAGTGGAAAAACAAGTTAGCAAGTTGAGAATTGCCATATTTGTTGGCAGTTCATTGTGTGTGCCTTTACCTGAAGGTGAAGGCATCTACAGTAAGCAGTCATGTGTTGTAACAACCCCAATGTTAAACCATCATCAACCTGCACGTGTTCAGCGGGCAACTGATCCTTTTTTGACACTATACCCAATCAAACAGGGTACCATCGCTCCTAGTGGATTGACTTCGGTCAAACCAGAAACGCTCCAGCACGAAACAGCAAATACAAGTTTTGTACTTGATCATAATCATGATAATGATGATGTATAATCATGTATAATCAAAATATCGAAATAGCAAACAATAAGCAGAAAAATCAATCAACAACAATGATAAATAGTCATCACTATCACCATTCTCATCATGGTAATGCTCCTCATCTAAATTACACCTGCCATCAACGACTCCCCCGGTGACCGTTCCAACCGTCCCGCGTGCCGTAACGACGAAGCCCGGTGGCGGCAAGGGCGTTTCAGCCACAAAGTTGACGATGAATCTGCAGGTCGTCGTTTACCCAAGGGTGTTGGGCATCCATTTCGGACACATCTTGCATGTAGACAGGGAGTATGTGTCAATTCAAGTCCTGGAAAAATGTTGGGAATAAAATTGCCAAGGCAGTTGTTGGTGGGTGAAATATAAAGGTAGAACATTTAGCATGCGGGCCCACCACTTTTGAAGAGACGCATGCCCGTATTAATCTTTTGCAGTGTCTGATAAATACCTGAAACCCATCTATCACCTGTTCCTTCTTGTGACCCTTCAGGATATATAAACCGCAAGCCTTTCCAAACACCACTCGGATCATTGGGGTTCCACCTCTATCCTCACTACTTGTACCACTCCCAGGTTGATAGTGTGGTAAGGGGCCCCGAGACCTTTCAGGGCAACTTGAGGCGCGAAGGCTACAAAGGAAGGCACGAAAGGCCTTGGCATCGGTGAGTTTTGAGGGTTTTGGAAGATCCTGGTGGATCAAATATGATCAAATTATGGCAGATTTGACTGAAACAAAGGAGACCCTTCTGCATACTACAGTGGATTCCCTACAATTCTTATTGGAGAAAGTGGATTCCACTCATCTTGGGTGAATCTATATAGTGAAACGAGATTAACATGATCTTCACCTTTAGATTTTTTGTTTGGCCATGTTGCATGATCAAAAAATGCCTGCAGTGGTACTGTAGTTAATTAGCCCCCAACAGCTCGGTGCACAAATACTTCGTTGCTCCAAATCCATCGGTTAAACGGTTGGACAAAGACTTTGGAACAGGGTACTTGGACAATGTTTTCTGATTGCCTCATCAAAAATATCAAAACATGGCATGCGACCGCACCAGAAAATCCACAACCACCGTTTGGGGGTTGATGTCAAGACTAACTTTATAAGTGAAAGAAGTCAAAGTGATAAATCCTGATTACAACAGTCAACTACCAAACCATTTGTGCTATTGTTTGAAGCAACAGAAACATATACTTGTTACTTGTGCAACTTGCAGTGCACCTTTAGAATCCCTGCATTGAGCAAGGAAGTGGGCAACCAAAACATCTGTCGGACACGGGCTTGCTGGTGGTTTTCTGGCTCCGGTGCGCTATATACAGCAGTCTTGAAAGTCCACCATACCGTTGAAAGCTAAGTTCCATGCTAAATGTCAAACATCTTTCTAGAAATAGATGGATGTAAATGATAGCTACAGCTACATCTATGCTAATAAACCTAGTGCTAGTTACTTGATGGCTTGCTCTAAGAAACGCTGCACTGAGATGCCTTCTGATTTTCTGAGCTTCCAGTCCCCCCACAGTGGCTGTGTACTGACCACCGCCAGCGCCTGGCAGTCGCCATGACTATAGGCAATGGCTCCAAAAAATTAACAAAACTAAAAAAACTGATAGTGAGAAAAAAAAGCAGAACTGAAATCACTAGGTTACAATCAGGCAAAATGCCAACATTCCTTCACGCCCCACACTTAGGGTCATCTCAGGAGGTTAAGAAACGAACCTGAAGGTCATATTGTACAGTTATACATCATTGACGGTTCAGTAAAAAACCAAAAACAATCTCAAACACACATTATTATCTGCTCCCTGTAGATTGTGGCTGACTGCGCTAGGAGAAATCAAGCCGTTTACGTCAACTTCTTTGCTTTCACGGAGGTAACAACTTGGATGAAGTCTTGCAGTTGTTCTTTGTATTCCTTTCCATTTCATTCGAACAGCATGTGCATCACTTATCTAACCCCTGTAAGAAACAAGTGGTTACAAACGGCTACCTACTGCTCCCTGCCCAATTTTCTGTTTTGAAAAGTCTTTGTATACTAGAGGGAACCTCACAGAATTCCAAACCATCCGTTACGCATTGGATGATTGCCAGATGTGTGCGATTTCTTTCAGGGAAAGCCCCGCACCACCGATATTGTTTTGTTTTGGCAATGTCGACCCGGGATCAATAAACAACCTGCCAATATGCGGGGTCCCAGGGTCGTGATTCATTCACTCATCACTTTCCTGGCGTCCCAGGGACCGGCATTTCAAACACCCCACCTTCTGCACCAAGCTGCCCGAAGGGTGCAAGCACCAAATGTGTAAGGCCTTAGCAGAGTGCAAATAGCTGGCTATATAACCCCCCGAAAAAGGTTGGAAAAAGGGATATGAGTCCTATGAGGGCAAATTACAACCCTGACCATACAAGCCATATTCTTCAAAGGATGGTTGCTACACATCTGCTGCACCCAACACATATTTAAGAGGAAAACGCAGCGCCCATGGATTGGAAAACGAGCTACAGTACTCTTCCCAACAACCTGGGAAGGCGCAGCAAAAACCTATTGTAAAGTCTCCTGAATTTTGGGGAGTTCCTCAATCCTGAAACTGGCTAAGGAAATTCAGGCAGTTGATGGCACCTGCACTCATCGCATGATTGAAACAAAGTGACAGAAGATTGACACTAACGGAAGCTCAATGTCCCACATTGAAACATTTTGAGATCCACATCACCAAGCCACCTCAATCTGCCACCGTTTTTTTTCGCAAAGAATGCTTCCAATCTTCAGCATTCTTGAGGCTAATTTTGGAGACTATATAGGACTATAGACTATAGGGATGTTCTAGGGTTCCATTTGTTGGGGCCTCCATCTTGCAGGGAAAGTCTACCATCATCTTTTCCTCGTCGGATCTGTTTCTGTCTGAGTCACCCCGGCCGCCCCAAAGCATCGATCGCCTGCCTCGTTGGTGAGAACGAAGCCGTGCAAGGCATCAGGGACCTGATAGCCGCTAGGGCGGTGAAAGGGGAAACCATGAAGGTGGGATGAAGGATTCTTCTTATGAAGGAAAAAAGTAAACTAATGAAATTTCAGGGATTTTCAAGGACCGTTATTTAGAAGGGTGGTATAAGCCGGATACATGTTGTTGGGACCTAACAACATCGCTCACCGAAAAGGAAGAAGTATCACTTTACCAACCACCAAATTGGAGCAGCTGGCTGATAGTTTGCGTAGGGGAGGGCTCCACACCTCTTCCTCCGACGAGATGCACTGAGCGCCTGGACACGCAGTGAGTATTGCCGATGTCAAAATACAGGAAACCCCTAGGCCATAGTATCGATTGTTTCAAAAAAACGTCTTACTTTCATCTGTTCAACTTGCGCGGAAACTCTGGTGCGTAGTTTGCTTGTAGGTAAAGATACCCTCCCCCCGAAGAAAAGAACAAACTGGGTATAGTTCTTGGACGTCGCCTCAGGGTTGGCTGCAACTATCCCAAATAGATATGATATGTTCATATCCCTTCGAAATCTCCATGGAGCCAACATGGGGTCTTGGGTGCAAAGGAAAACGGCGACTATGGTTAGTAGATACTAGAAAATTGGGTTGTACATAAACTACTAGTCCTTTAGGAGCTTGCATGTACAAATATTGCGAGACATAGACTAGCAATAGCATGAAGTGATGAAACTATTCATATCACATGTATTTTGAACTTGTAGTTGTTCATGCACTGCACGTTTAAATTATGTTTAAATGAGGTGGACAAGTGCTGTCGACTTGAACATCGCATTTGTTGTACGGATATGAATATGCGAACATGAGAAAGCAGGGAATTTCAACTTGACAATTTGTGACGACCGGATACGACCGATCTGATTGGCCACCGCGACCGGTGCACGCAATCTTCAGGCATGTGAACCACTCTGCATGACATCATGATTGATTGGAGTGTAACAGTCAAAGAAAACACTATGATACACCATATATACCAAAGGGAGAGAGAAACAACAAATACAAAGGCGTGCCACATCAAAGAAAAACTTTGATCCGCTATCCGTGCTTATCTTGCTGGAAGTTCTTTTTCTGAACGCTTGAGTCGCTAGTCACGCATGCGGACCACATCAGCCCACGAGCGTCTCCGTGGAGAAAAGCCTCGCTTCCGGGTTCTCACCACCATGCGGGCGACTTCCCCATGTGATAACTGCACCGTCACATCGAAGTGCTGCAAAAGCAGCAAGTGAACTCCTGGAAGTTGCCATCCATCTCCGAAAGAAATGCCGTTTTTGTCAAATAGGAAACTTTTCCACAAACCAACTTCAAGTAAAAAGTGAAACTATATCTTTAAATAATCAACCACCGAAACCACTTGTGTATATTCATTTATATATATATAAATTTATTTATATACATACATACATTGCAAAATCATGTTTAATATTTATCAAGCTTTGATATGTGTATGAATTATGAATGAATTATAGATATGCATAAAATGAACAACTTGCTGAATAAATAGATATCAACAACAAATCAAAGCATGTACATCTAAAACCGATGTATGTATGTACTCATCACTTATTGATCTACGACACCAACAAAATCTATACAAATCAAATCACCACCCCCTTGATGGGGGGGAGGGTCAAAATGTAACAGTACATTTTAACGTCTGTAAAACATCGCGTTTGGAAAATTGAAAAAAAA